>JBCJKE010057603.1:7500-11809 GCA_039654525.1 Melibe bucephala | reverse complement strand
TTTTTCTTTTTTCTCTTTTTTCTCGCGCTCTCTCTCTTCTCTCTCTCTCTCTCTTTGTCTCTCTCTCTCTCTCTCTCTCTCACAGCCTTTCTCTGTCTCTCTCAATCTGTCTCTCTGTCTCTCTCTGACTCTCTCAGCTTGTACCTGTCTTTCTCTGTCTCACTGTCTCTGTCTCTGCCTCTGTCTGTCTGTCTGTCCCTCCCTCCACCCCCCTCTCTCTCTCTCTCCCCGCTCGCTGTTAGTGAAAGATTGTATCCTGATTGACTATAAGAGTATATGATTACCAATGACAATTACCATATTCGAGTTTTGATTTCCTTCACATCGATAACATTACTTGAATATTACCATTGATGCATTGTTTCATCCAAACAACATTATTTAGATTATACTGATCGAACACTATTTTGATTTATTTTGGGTTCAATAAATTTGATCATTGTTCTCTATCTCTGTGTTTGGTCTGATTTGGTTCGTCGATGTTACTTGTCTCTTTTTTCTTGCTTCGTATATAATTTCATTACAATATCGATTCAACATTATACATAAAAAACAGGTGGGGGTAGGGTGGAGGAATAAATAAAAGCGAAATTGGTAACGTTGGTGCGTAATATTGAAGATCTATATTAGCATGAGAGCCTTTTAGCGTTGTTTGTGAACTCACAGTACTTTTGTTACCATTTGGCGCAAGCCTCTTCGTTTATGTTCCATAATACGATGATGAAGTTAAACGGTTGAGTCTGTAAGCATAAATGCTTTGTACTCATCGGATTTAATGCTAGACGCTCGACAGGGTTGTTTACAATGCAATTTCAAGCTGTGCAGAACAAACTCAATAACGGGACAAATTTACGCTTAGAATTTATATATATACAAACTGCCGACGTAAAAGCTAGCTAAGCAAATTCCTGTAGGATAGCTGGAAACTTAGGAAAGCGTGATAGCTTACTCAGATTAAAACGAAAAAAAAAAACAACTTAATGCGTGACATCAAAGTCTGGTCAGAGTTATTCCACCTCAAGGATCGGGAGGTGCTACGTTCGGATCCAGGTGACGGATGCGAGGTTGAGTTCTTGGAAGAACTTTACACGCGTTTTCTCGCCCCACTCAGTTGTAAAAAGAATAGCAGGCTACAGTCAGTGGACGATCTTGACTGTGCTACAGTGATGCACCTGTGAAATGGCTGTCGGCAGCTGTCATACGCATTTTTAATCACGCCCCATGTGCTCGGCCCGCCGATGAAACCCGTAAAATACGTGGAGGCACTAATTGCCAATTAAGCAACTCGAGTGACAAAAATATGCACCCCTTACACGTGTTTAACATGACACAACAGTCATTCTATCACACAATATCAAAGAACACATAAAACTATTTAATTTATCTAGTTTGATCGCTTGAAATAATACTATTTGCAATTCATCCTAGGAAAGCATCCGGAGTTGATAATCTTCATACAATAATAGATTTGGTATTTCGAACAATAGCGAGGTTTAGATGTTTAACTCTTTAAGCCAATACATCGGGATGTCGTGCTCATCCCGACATATGCGCAAATTGTAGGCAAAGATCATGTACATGCTTGTGTGTCTAATATGAGCTTACGACTGTCAAGTATTTAAATCGTGCTCGTGACGATATATCGTCGATTGGCTCTGAAAGGGTTCATTTATTCTTAACTCAGATGTTTTCAAGGTTGTTTCGGGCAGGATCAAGAACAGTCTCTATTACAGGCCCCAATTACTGTTGTATTTACAAACCGACGCCGTCATGAGAGCCGGTCAAATCTCCGTTGATGTAATCGGTTAGTAATAGGATGGTTACAGCAACAAAAACCTGACATGGATCAGAAGGAGAAAACCCCCACAAAACGACGCCAAAAAACAGAAAACAAAAAAAAAACGAGACCAAAAAATATTCAAAACGACGCCAAAAAACACACAAAAAAAAAAAAAAACGAGGCCAAAACCCCCACAAAACGAGGCCAAAACCCCCACAAAACGAGGCCAAAACCCCCACAAAACGACGCCAAAACCCCCACAAAACGAGGCCAAAACCCCCACAAAACAACGCCAGTTTTACGAGGCTTTTGCTGATTATTATTGCAGCCAAGCCAAGTTGCCGCTACTGAAACTATGAAAACACGCCAGACGCTCACCTCGCTTCGATTTCAACGCTTTACAGTAATTGTTGTCAATGGTAGAGAGAAAAGACTTGTCGGGAGGTGGTGGCCAACTACACTTTACTGTGGAGTTGAGGAAGGACTGCTAATTTCCTGTAGCGAACAGTCTAGATTTCTGTATATAATAAGTTTGTTTGTGTGTGTGTGTGTGTGTGTGTGTGTGTGTGTGTGTGTGCGTGCGTGGGTTTTTTTTATTTTGTGTGTTCGAATGGATCTCAATGCTATTGAACATGTTATCGAGTGAAAGGTATGGTGGTCGTGTGGATCATTAGGGTCTGCACGTGTTTTATCACTGTTATCAGTTCCATCAACATGCGGACCTTACCGTCTTTATAGATTACTTCCTCTCCATGCAAAGTGACACTCTGTCAACGGAGTATTCTTGTCAACGTCCACGAAAAGTAAATGAACCATTCGTTACGTTTCTTAGACCGTCGTATAATTACAAAAAAGGGAATAAATCGAAAGGAAGATAAAAAACAAATAAAAAAACAATAACAACAAACAAACAAAACAAAATAGAACAAAACCCCCGCAACAAGAAACAAACAAAAACAAAAAAAATCCTCTTGCTATATTTAATCGATACGGATAGTCATCGACTGTCATGTCTGTCTGGCTGTGTTTGTTGTAAAGACCGCCACAAAGAGCCAACAAAAATACAAATAATATTAATAATAAAAACAGTAATAATAACAATATTATTATTAATAATAATAAAAATAATAATAATAATAATAATGATGATAATAAAAAAAAATAATAACAATAATGATAATGAATATTTCTATAACGCCCTTTCCTTTTCTGATAAAAGCTCAGGGCGCTTTACAAGCAACACAATATTATACGTATGCAGTACTCTAAATGGATGTGAGAAACTATGATTATGAACACAAACACGAACCTCCCCGCATCCGCTAGATAACTGGATTTTACATGACATAAATCCTTTATAATGTAAATTTTAAACATGTATAAAAAATGAAATGCAACGATATGGTATTGTTTGAAACGGACAAAAATATAAGTTATTATAACTTGTAAGCTGAAATCTATGAATTTGTTTCTCGTATCAGGCAGATGTGCATCGATTGTGTCATACTCATTTAGAAGGGGCCATATTGTGTAATTCAATTCAATTCAATAATACTTTATTGTCCCAGTGGGAAATTGTTTTCGTGGTTCACAAGTAAAGATAAATGCAAGGATGAAAGTTAAAAAAAACGATTTAAAAAGGAGATGTAACACACAATTAATTATTGAATTGGGGGTATTTTAAATGTGCAAAAAATTTGCTCGAATGAAAAAACAATTAGTTCAGTTGGCCTCGATGACGCTGAAGCGTGCATACGAACTGTTTTAGGTTTCTTAGCATGATGGGGCTTACTAGTTGTCTTCTTAAAATTGATTTAAGTTTATCCACAAAATCTCAATGTGTGTCCATAATGAATGAATCTTTCCAGGTAAGATAGAAGATGACGGGACGACAGACGGGAAGTAGTTGAATCACCTCCGCTGTTATTGGGTCAATGCTCAGTCGGTCCACGACGACATGAAGAGAACTGCTTTCATCGCCTTCACCATCGTCATCATCGTCTACCTGATTGTAGGGGCCGTGGTCTTTCACTTCTTGGAGGGCAGGAAGGAGAGGGAGGTCAAGCTCGACTTCGCCTCCCATCATGAAGTCTTCTTACGTGAGTAATGCTCAGACAGATATAATCTATATATTTATATAATATTAATACTATGTGTACACATGTGTACAGTGTGTGTGTGTGTGTGTGTGTGTTGTATGTGTGTGTGTGTGTGTGTGAATGTGTGCTCGCACGTGTGTGAACAATAGTTGAAACGAAGTGTCTATTCCCAACCGGTGTTTTGGGCCACCATACTATTATAAGGCCTACGCGCGGTATCAGTATCAGTACAGGCTGTTTGCTATAAAAATAGTACCAACACCGGTTGGGAATAAGCATAGCCTAGTTGAAAACCTATACCGCTTCCTTCAAACTCCGATGCTGTCACCTTGTATGATTTTTATTGAGATGCCTGCTATACAAATGCGATCAACAGAATAGGGTTTGATTAAAATCAAGTTTGGGCACGCCCCTTCAAACAGCTAAAGAA
>JBCJKE010057603.1:0-2500 GCA_039654525.1 Melibe bucephala | reverse complement strand
CATATTTTGGCGTTAATGTTGGAACTCTGAGAGGCTATAGTTTAGTTTGTTGATCCACTTAGATTGAGAGAGTTCCTCGACGTGTTTCTGATTTGTACCATGTGCAATTCGCATTCATAAGTTACTTTCTGTTTTGAATTGCGTATTTATTTCATATCGGGAAATGCTTTGGCAGTCAAGAGAAAGAACTTAAGAATGAAGAAGGTTGGAAACATATTAGTAATTCTCTACATATCAATAAAAAGTCACCCGCTCCATTGGTAGAAATCTCATTCACGATGTTTGTAATGGTTTTTTCCCCGAGAGGCGATAAATAAATGCAAAGATAAATATGAAAAACCATCCATTACAAACAAACAAACAAACAAAAATTAGAGTAGTTTTCGTCTGATATACAATACGGGCACTTTCGTATTTCCTTAGAATTATATAGTGCCCTTTACATGCTCAGCTTTTGAGAAGTCGAATCCATCATAGTGATGTGGTAATCCCCATTTGATCGGATTTCGTTGTAACCCACTTGATATACACCACCTCCATGTCCAGGTCATTATCAGTCTCTTTGTTCCATCTCATGCGGTGGTCATACAGATTGTCTCACGCCTTTCTCGTCGTCCAGTAAGCTTTAGCCAATCTCTGATACAATCAAGATGACAATCAACGCCACGCTTGCAGTGTATCAACCATGTGAAGCGACCTTATCCTTCTATGTCCATCTACTACTCTGCTTGCCGCTATTGAAACTACGAAAACACGCGAGGGACGCTCACCTCGCTTCGATTCCAACGCTTTGCAGTAATCGTTGTCAATGGTAGAGAGAAAAGACGTGTCGGGAGGTGGTGGCCAACTGCTGTGAAGATGAGGCGGGACTACTAGTTTCATGGAGCGAACAGACTAGATTTCTGAATATAATATGTTTGTGTGTGTGTGTGTGTGTGTGTGTGTGTGTGTGTGTGTGTGTGTGTGTGAGTGTTCGAATGGATCTCAATGCTATTGAACATGTTATTGAGTAAAAGGTATGGTGGTCGTGTGGATTCCTAGTTATTAGGGTCTGCAAGTGTTTTATCACTATTATCAGTTCCATCAACATGCGGACCTTACCGTCGTTATAGATTACTTCTTCTATTGCTAGAGTACAGAAGGAACACCAAAAAGGGTCCACTACATATTTCGTTTTACCCTACTTGTTTTGTGACATGGTTCCGACTTTATCCCAGCTCGTTCAGCTATCTGCCCATTGCCATCTACAGCTTCTTTTTACTCTTATCCGGTCTGGATTCATTTGGATTCCTAAGCGGTGACAAATGCGTTCATCTTATTACTTTAAATAGCGTATTTTTTAGGGGGTTTCCTCCTCCTTGTCCTGTGGTAAGCAGGATTGATGAGTGCCGATTTCCATTGGAGATGGAAGATAAACCAGGAGGTCACATGTGCCTTTGTGCATATAAAAGGACTCACGGTGGTTGAAATGGAAAAGAATAGACCATATCGGCCGCCAAACTGGCAAAATTCAATCCCAACCAAAAGCAAATCGTTCGGACTCATTCAACCCTACAATGTCTTGTACCTCAAACTTATTCACTCTAAATTCAATTAGAGGAGGCTACAGTCAGAGGAGAAAAGAGTGTGGCTGGGCACCCATACTTCTCTTAGAATATTAGCCCAGGCATAGCAATGCCATTGCTACAAGATAGTCAACATTGACGCAAAGAGCGTACTAGGTCAAAGTTTCAATTTAAATACCTGATGTTGACCCAAGTTTGAACGTAGGCAACCATAACATTCCATTTATATAAAGCACACTAGAAAATAGACCAAATATTATGATATTCAATGACCATTTGAACGCTAAGACTGTACGTCCCATGAAATAGGAATTCGACTACAATACTATTCAAGTGAAAAAGCATGACTTTACAATGGCGACAAAAAGCCAAGAAGCAAAATGCGGGTCGGCGTGAAGGGACTAATTATCATTATAATTGTACCACCATACTTTCCGTTTCAGTGCTTTTCCACGTTTTAGATCTCTCGGATGACGTAGTTACACAGTGTTACATTGGCGTCATAAAATGCCTGCGTGTGCCTATTCTTTGTTTATTCTATTGCTGATGCGAAGCTTTGTTACCACGTAACAATAATAATAACGATGGTGAACCCACTTTAAAAAGCTTCTCCCAACGTCCGACTTTGTTCTTGCTTTAAACAGTAATACTCGGATTGCTTATTCGAATTTGTTATCGTTTACTTCCTTGTTTTCCATAGTAAATATCGCGACGTTCTTGAATTAAACAAAGAAGTATTCACGTCTCTTGTATTACATATCTATTCCGTTCATAGTCAAAATAATAAGATCCACGTCAACTGTTCTTCGTTTGATGATTTTCATTCAGAATATTCAATTGTTTCTTGTTTTTTGTCTTTTGTTGTTGTTGTTTTTTTTTTTTTTTTTTTTTTTTTTTTTTTTTTTTTTTTTTTTTTTTTTTTTTTTTTTTTTTTT
>JBCJKE010057492.1:0-11809 GCA_039654525.1 Melibe bucephala | reverse complement strand
GCGATTGCAAAAGACAGTTTCAGAAAAATGAGCCCTATCTTAAAAAATAGAAATATCTCAATGGAAACAAAATATAGCGTTTTGAAAGCATATGTGTGATCAATACTGATGTATGGCTGTGAGTGCTAGAATATATCAAGTATTAGAAAAAGATTAGAAGCAACAGAAATGTGGTTTGTAAGGAGAATGTTATTAATCTCATGGCAAGATAAGAGTTATAAAGCAGTACTAGAAAAAGCAGGATTAGAGAGTACTTTAATGAAGACAATCAGGAAAAGACAGCTTAAGTTTTTAGGCCATATAAATAGACACGAAGATCTTGAATATTTAGCCCTTATTGGAAAAATTGAAGGGAAAAGGAGTCGAGGTCGACAAAGAATAACATATTTACAGAGCTTAAATTACTGGATGACTAATAAAACTAAGAGTAATGAAAATAATATGAGCTTTTTGAGATTGTCTGAGGACAGAAGTAAATGGCTTGCCATAATCACCAATGTCTGTATCAGACCTGATACTTGAAGAAGAAGAATGGTCATTTAAGAAGTAATACTAGTCAAGAAAAAAATAAGTTATGTTTCTGGGTACTTCAATATGTATTTTATGTGGGAAGGTGATGGGGATGGGAATAGGGAAGGAGGTTGGTGGGAGGTGGGTGGGAGGTGGGTGGAGTTTGGTGTGGGGAGGATTGTGCACGAAGCCATTTCAACTGAGGCACTTGTCTTATATTTTCTCTCATGTTAAAATCACTGCTCAAAGTTGGTGGTTGGGTTTGTTCGTTTTTATAAGATGAAAGAAACAGTTATTCTGTGTATTTTTCTTTATAAATAGGGCATAATAAAAGAAAAAAGTTAGATCACAATTAATGGGCCATGGAGCTAGCAAAAACATGATGAAACTTCATAAGGATAAAATTCCCTTCTTGAGTGCCAAACTAATGTTGAATGGTAAAGGTTGCATGTTGTTCAAAGCATCAAGTTAATGAAATGAAGGAGAATTACTTATTTTCCACAGAACCAAGGCACAGGTAGCATTTCTGCAACAAGGAACATTATCATAGATGTTCTGGATGCTAATGACAATTTTCCATATTTTGTTGGCCTTGAAGACGGAAAATATGTAGGTTCTGTTGCTGAAGATGCTCCACAAGGAACAACAGTTATGACTGTGATAGCTAATGATGATGACACAAGTCTTGCTTTTCGAACGGTCTGTTAATTTCATTAATTGTGTCTTACTTAGACCATTGTATTAACTTGCAGGTAGTCTTGATCCTCTAGGTCTTCAAAATAACTGATAAACTAAGGTGAACTGAGTATACTTTTTCATGTGCTGAAATGTAACTCTCTCTAGAATCTAGTACAGTATTTTGATGCAGTGTTGTAAATTTAAATTTCTTTTTAAAATCTTCAGCATCTTTACTGTACTTTACTTTTATTGGGAGTTTATTCCATAATCCGAATGTGCTAGGGACATATGAATACCAATGATTATCTACATTTGAAAATGGTAGGTAAGAGTACCATTTCTCTGTTACTATTTTTCATGTTTACTTCTTTGGGGTAATACTGCTTGACCATTAACTGCTTTGAAAAGTGTGATAACCTTATTTCTTGCTCTTTGTGGAATACACACTTCAATTTTTTCATGTTTATTTTTGAGTTACCAAATGTAAAGTATTAGTTCTTGGTTACAAATATGCCTGCTTTTTTTTTTATATTTACACTATATCCTCTATATGGTTTTGATAATCTAGTTACATAGTGTTGAGTACTTATCTTCCACAATCTAGGATTGGTTTATGAATGTGTTATCTTTGATATGTTGTGGACAATAATCATTGTTACTTTTTAAGTATGCTAGTTGTCTATTTGCTTTTTTTGCTGATGGCTGTGTTGGTCTTTCCATTGAAGTTCCTTATCTAATACATTTGTCTTCTTCTTCTTCATAAAAGCCAACAGACTCAGTCAACTGAGCATTCTTGTGAACACAACAAAAAGTAATTGGACTGCTAGTATTTACATGTAAATGTTGTACATTTAAGGTTCTGTTTAAAATCTTCTGTATCTTTACTGTACTTAAAATGTCTTAACGCTTAAATGTTTTGCATTATTTGTAATTTTAAAGGTTTGGTTGTGTAGATAATATTTTGTCTCTTTAAGTTTCCGTTTATTTAGTATCTTAACTACTTTGCATTTTTGGGGGCTTAATTACATTTCCCAGTCTTTGGCCAATTATTGGAGTGAGTTACGATAATTTTAGAATATTTTATTGTCATAATCTATTCTTATTGTCTATTCTTATTCTCTGTATAACAGACTATCATCTGCCATTAGACTCATTTTGGTGCCTTTTGGTCAGTTTTTGATCAATGTCATTTATGTATATCTAAATATAAAGTTGGCCACTGCATTCTGTGGTTCTCCTGATATCCTAATAAAACCGGTCTGGGGCTTGACTCTATTCCTTCCACAAAAACTTTGTCAGGATACTTCTTCTTCTTCATAAAAGCTGACAGACTCAGTCAACTGAGCATTTTTATGAATGTGCCGCTAAAAGCTAGTATTTACATGTTAATGTTATATGTTTTAGATTTTGTTTAAGATCTTCTGTATCCTTACTGCACTTTACACTTCAGTTTTACACTAACTGGCAGTTTATTCCATAATCTAAAAGCACTAAGGATGTATGAATATAAATGACGAAGGAAGTATGAATATAAATGACTATCTACGCTAGAAGATGGCAATGTAAATGCACTAAGGAAGTATGAAAATAAATGACTATCTACATTAGAAGATGACAGTGTAAATGTTCTGGTATGATTATTTTTCATTTGAGATGTTTCAAGTGGTAATATTCCTTGGTTATTAATTGCCTTTTAGAGGTTGGTTATCTTATTTCTTGCTCTTTGTTCTTCGAGAGGTATCCACTGCAATTTGTTCATGTTTATTTTTGTGTAGTTATAGTTGTTGGTTACGAATCTGCTTGCATTTTTTGGTATTTTTTCTAATTCTGTACTACATCACTTCATCAAGAGCATTCAAAGGCATATATGCCTATAAGCTCAATAAATTGTTTTGTTATGTTAATTCAATTTTTTTTTTTTTTTTTTTTTTTTTTTTGGTAATGTGGATCCCATACACACCCTCCATAATCTAGGACTGATTTAACTAAAGTTTTGTAGCACCTATCTTTAACATGTTGAGGGCAGTCATTGATATTGCGTTTTAGGAATGCGAGCAGGCCGTTTGCTTTCTTACATATTGCACGGTTTTGGTCTTTCCACTGTAACTTATTTTCTTTAATAACCCTTAAGTATTTTGCACTATTTTGTAGTTTTTAATTTTTGGTTGTGTAGGCAATAGTTTGATTCTGTAAGCTTGTTTTTATTTGATATTTTAAGTACTTGGCATTTTTCTGGGTGGAATTCCATTTTCCAGTCATTTTCCCATTGTTGGAGTGAGTCAAGATCATTTTGAAGTATTTTACAATCATTAATATTTTTTACCTCTCTCTACAAGAAGCTATCATCTACAAATAATCTCGTTTTGGTTCCTTGTGTTATTTTTTGATCAATGTCATTTATATATATTAAAAAATAAAGTGGACCTAATCCTGTATCCTGTGGTACTCCTGACAGTACAGATTTTGTGCTTGACTCAACTCTTTCTACAATAACTTTTTGAGTTCTACCTATTAGGAATGCTTTGGTCCAATCTAGTAACGTGTCTTGTATTCCATAATGTTTAAGTTTTGTTAGCAGCCCATGGAGGTCTACTTTATCGAAAGCTTTAGAGAAATCTAGGAGTACTGCATCTATTTGTCTTCTTCTATTTTAGCAATTGCTGAAATAATTTATGGTTGTTATTAGTTGAGTTTCACAGCTCCTTTTTTTTTTCTTAATTCATGTTGGATGTTATTAAGTATATAATATTTTTTCTAAACGATCCATTATGTTACTATGTATGATGTATTCCAGGAGTTTACAAGATATTGATTTTATGGAAATAGGTCTATAATTTTCTGGCTATCTCCTTTTTTTTTTAAAAGTGGAACAATGTTTGCATTTTTCCAATCATTTGGTACTTTGGTGAAGTCTTGAATAAAAGGACATACACCTCAACTAATTTAAGTGCACATAATTTCAATATTTTGCCTGGAATTTTATCTGGACCAATAGCTTTATGTTCATTTATATTTTGCAGTAATTTAAGCACTCCATTTATAGTGATAGTTATTGGATTCATTCTAGAGTCATTTTTGGTTTTGGAAATTACATTTTTAATTTTGGGTATAAGATTGGAAAAAACAGAGGAGAATTGGTTGTTCAAAAGTTTTTAGGTCTTGAATTATAGTGTTATTGTTTTTTTAGGTCTGAAATACCACAGTTCTCTTGATTTTTATTTCTTATATAGGCCCAAAGCTTTTTATTGTTGGATCATTATTTATCATATTCAGCATGGGCTGACCTACATGTCTATTGAGTTTGCCTTTTTATTTCTTCATACTTCTTTCTAATTCTTTCAGGGTTACAGTTTTTCATTTTCTAAAATCATTTCTTCTTTTTGCACGCTAACTGTTTAGTTTGTCTGTTGAACCAAGGTTGTTGAGAATGGGTTGACGTTAGTTTTGTTGGTATATTTTTATTTATGTTTTTTATTAAGTTTTCTTTAATGTTATCCTTCATCTCATTTATGTCACTGTTTTTTATTAAGAATGATTTTGTAAAGCTTGAGGCTTCTTTTGTAATGTTTATCACTTTTATTCCAAAGTAAGAAAATTCTAGGTTTAATTTTCTTCCTATCTGGATTTAGTTTAGATTTAATTGGTACTACATCATGGTCAATAAAGCCTAGGATTATATTGTTATCTTCCACCAAATCTGGGTTGTTTGTTATGAATATGTCTAATATATTACTGCTACTTGTGCTAGTTTTAACAATTTATTTCCATCCTGTATCTAAGAATTTAGAATTTATGGCCACTTGATATTTGTGGTTTGATATTGTTTCTTTTTCCCAATCTATGTCTAGGTCTCCTCCAATCCAGAATAAAACTTTTTTATTTTCTTGGTTATTTCTTGTAATTCATGGCAGATTTCTATGCTAGTTGTTATGTCTGGGATTGGAGATCTATAGATTGCTCCTATAATTACATGTATTGGTCTACACCCTTTTAAATTAAGTTTACTATAAATACTTTCCGTTGTTTTGCTTATTAAGACAAGTTCACTAGTTAGAGTTTTCTTGATTGCAATGGTGATCCTCCTCCTACTCTATCAGCCTTGTCTCTTCTATGTACATTATATTCATCTAATAACAGCTCACTATTTCTTATCCCTTGGTGTAGCCAAGTTTCAGTGCCTATTAATATGTCTGCTTTGATCTCATTATTCAGTTGAGCTTACGATGATGCTTTTCTAATCAGGCTTTGGAAGTTTAACGCTAAACATCTCAGATTACTGGGTCTAGATCTGTTATATTTGGGTTGGTTCGTTTGGACTATTGTCTTTGTTAAGCCTGCTTTTAGTTTAAGTTTGTGTATCATCATAAAATTTAGAATTTGGAGCATATTTGACTGCATTTTGTTTAGATCTACTTGTTTTTGTTTTGGGTTTGACATAGTTTTAGGGTTAAGTATGCCTAAGATATTCTCTTCTGATTCCTAAGGTTTAAATCTATTTTTTTGTGTTGTTTGGTGAGGTGGTATACAAGTTGAAAAATGTGGAGCTAAAATTTGGTAAACCACACTCACAGCTGATCCAAGATACACTATTGTTGATCAATCCGTTAAAAACTACTGTTTATTCTAGTCCATTTTTGATGAATCCAGTACTGGTACTGATTGTACTGTATACAATTTTGATTGTTTTTGCACTATTTTGGGCATATTTTACAGTTCTCCTTTTTATTAAGAAGGCAAATAATAGTTTATGAAGGCAAATAATAGGAATCATTTGGTCTTATCAAGTAATGTGTCTTGCCCGTAAAGAATGATTCAGCTCAATTCAGTTATATGTCAAGTAATATGTAATCTGGATACTATAATATTATTTGATGAAAACAAGAATTTATTTGGGCTTGTTTAACAAATACTATATATTCATGCCTTGTTATTTATTAGATAGACATTGTTGTAATTAGGAGTGATTTACTTAGAAACGGTGGAGCTCACTTGACCATCAATTTGAGTTATAAATGGAGGAATTAAGAGATCTGTTCAAATATGGAACCAAAAGGGGAAAAGATTGACAGGATAACCACCAAGGAATTCATGTGGAGAAAGATCAGCATTGATCGAAAAGAATTTTTTTATTTTAATTAACATAACCAACAATGCAATACATCATCAGATCATGAGTCAAACACTACTAACAAAGCAAAAAGACAAAAGCAACCAAAATGTTAAAACTAAATCTCACCAACACATAAACATAAAAAAACAATTCAAAACAACAAGTAAAGAAAGCAACAAAGTGTACAGACCCTTGAACATTTGTTGTGTTTTTGGAGCGTAATATTAATATGCATGTCTGTTATAATTTATATACTTGTACACAGATATGATAAAGTTGTTTGTTGATGGACGAGGGCCTTTAGTCTACAGGAGTATAAACACAAATAAGGAATGTTGAATGTAAATTAGAATATAAAGACCTAAAGTGTTGATGAAAGTCATGTTTTTCTGCAAAAGATTTTACTAAGAATAAAAAGATGTATGTAACTCAATCATAAATATGTGCTTCTTTATCTTCAGGTTTCTTTCAGTATTATAGGAGAAGAAAGCAATTCATTATTTGAAGTGAAGACAGCTGATGTCGCTAATCGTGCATACATTATCTTAAAGCCTGGCCAAAGGTTAGACAGAGAAACAACACCTGGTTATGGCATAACCATTGCTGCTGAAGATAATAACCCTAACCATGTTGGTACGACTTTTTTTTCTTTTCTTTTCTTTTTTTTTTTTCTTTTTTTTTTAATGATTTGTTTGTTTTTGCCTATTTATTTGGTTTCTTTTATTTTTTTATTTTTTTTTTTTTTAATTTGGATTTTTGTTGGGCTTTTCTGGGAATTGTTTGTTTCCCATGATTCTCTTAGTATTAGCAGAATGTAGGTTTGTATGTTCTGGCCTTTTTCCTTTTTCCTTCCGATTCATTTTGTTTTCCTGTGTATCAGTGTTATTTTACCCTTGCATCATAGTCAAGGTAGTGTTGAGTTTAGACTTTCCTTTCATTGTGGTACGCTGAAGAAAGTAATAATAATTTGTTTTTATACAACTTACAACCAATAATGAATTTTGGGTAAATGAAGATATTCCCAAATAATCATTTTGAGGTAAAAACTTGTTTTACTTAGTAATTCATCTGTCACTGTTTCATCCTCTAATTACTGTAGGTTGGAAATTGTGATCTCAGAATATTTTCCACTTTAAATTTTATTTCATCTAACTATTTGACATTTTTTACTTTTATTCTTTAACAAGAGAAGTAAAATATGGTGACCGTACCACATCAACTCTATCTATTTTTTTTTTTTCCTCTTCTCAAAGTCCAGCGTTATCTTAAAATTGTAGTGACTGATGTGAATGACAATCCTCCTTGGTTTCCTCAAGATCTCTACACACATAATGTCTCAGAATTGTCCGTAATCAGTTCTGTCATCTTTAATGTGACAGCCAAGGACAAAGATACAGGTAAAGTCAATATTTTCCTCTGTGCTTTTCTCTGTTTACTCCTAGGTAAATTCATTTATGTGACTTTGTGCACTGTATAAGATGTGTCCAAATTAAGGGAAATATTTTTATATGTAGTATAAATGTGTCAAAATTATCCCAATTTTATAGTATTAAATATAAGCCTTACAGCCAAAAACTTTATTTAAATTTAAGCCTTTCAACTTTCAGCCTAGAAACTTGTTTTATTGTAAGTATTTCAACCAAAAACATTGTTTTATTGTAAGCCTTTCAGCTTAGAAATTTATTCTACTGTGAGCCTTTTGGCCCAATGCCTCATATAATATCCATTAGTCTTAACCTTGCATAAAGCTCAACATGGATACTTTTGTTTTATATTTATACATGCAACAGTGATCTGTTCAGTTAGAAACAGAAAAAGTAGTAAGGGGGTGGAGAGGGGAAGGTGGAGGGACAAAGCAGTCTGTGTTTTGAAATCATAAAATAGCAGCATCTTTGAGATTTGAGACGGACTGTAGCTTTTTTTTTTTTTTTTTGCAATTTCAATTTCTGAGGAAGCACTGTTTAAAAATGTGCTTGCTTTTTAAAAATAATGCTCTAACTATCCATACATTAAAAAAAAAATGCTGATTCTGTATTAATCCATTGCTGTCTAAAATGTGTTGCACTGGCTGAAACGCTAATAGGGTATTGTAGAAGGTCTAGTCAACTATCCACCTGTAGATGGTCTACAACCCCTAGTGGTCATCTTGTGCTATTGAACAGATTCCAAATACAGAATGACTTACTGGCCCTATTTGAATAATTCGAAACAAATTACTTTTTAGTACAAATGAGCTTTACAGTATGCTTCTCTTTCATCTCTTTATACAGTTGATGCCCTAGGTCTGAACTATTTCTTTAGATCTGGAAATGAAAGAAATGCATTTTCAGTCCGTCCACTGACTGGGGATATAGTGGTCTCTGGAGTACTGGATTATGAACGAGGTCCAAAGGTATCAATCATTCTCTACTCTGATTCTCAGTATTTTTTATTGCCAGAATTCTCTTAGACAAATAAAGAGATTTAAATGAATGGGTGCTTTTCTTGTTGGTAATTAGTTATCTACTATATTTATCATTGTTATTTAGAATGAGGTAGAACCTGCTCTCCATTACTGTTCTTCCTATGTTGTGATTGAGGGACGTTGCCTTATTAAGCCAGTTGCAAGCCAGATTATATCATCAGCACAGTCTGCATCTATTTTCTTTACTTTAGGATACCATCTACTCTTCCTGTCTGAAAGGGTACAGATAAATTCTTTATTTGTATCAAATGCTTTCCTCAGCACATAGTCAAGGTAGTTAAAGAAGATGTTGGAGCAAGTGTGTCTCCTTGGAGGACTCCAGCTGTGATATTGAAAAAATCTATGTATTCATCGGGAAAGCTAACAGAGGAGAAGATTTTCTGATACATGATAGCATTCATTGTCTCTTTGGGCAATCCAGATGCCGCTTGAATTGTCCTCACCTTTCAACAGTGGATAGAGTCAAACTTCAATGGGCTCTACCACAATGCACACAGAACAGATTTCATTTGCATGAAAAATGATGCTTCAGAAGTGTGAAAAGCCTCAATAGAAATTTGGTCAACTAAGACTTAAGATTTTAAGTACCTTGAAATTTTAAATGGATTCCTGGAGTAAAATGTTAACATCAGATTCAGAAAGGCCTGTTGCACACTTAAACCACTGGAAACCTGGACATGAATTTCTTTCAAGCAGCAGTAGAATTTGTTCTTACATATGGCCTTGTCTCTTGGACCCGAATAACAATACTGGGATAGAATGCTGCTTACTGAACAAATTGTGCAGATACCTATGTGTAGCAAGATTCCACTGATCATCAAATCAATATGGCAACAAAGGGTGCACATTCCTGGACATTGCTGGTATACTTAGAAGTAAAAGTGGGAGATGTTCTATTATGGGGCCAAAGCCGTAGCAAAAAGCTCCAGGGTGCCCTAAGAAGACCTTCATTGACCAAATTAATGATGGATGAAACTGGCTTGTCAGTTTAAAGGATTATCAAAAGAAATGAATTACAAAGATGGATGGAAGAAATGTGTCATGGTAAGCCAAAAAAGCTGAACTTGATAAAATGAATGAATTTAAATTAAAAAGACCAAATGCCATGTCTTTACTTTATGAAACAATAAATACGCATGATAAACGCCTTTAAATCAAGATTGGACAGCTTCTGGAAATCATTGTCGTCTGTGATCTTTTTATACAAAATTGCTTTCAGACCTGGGCCACTCAAATATCTTCTTTCTCTCTTACTATGGATATGTCAAATGATGGTTATTGATACATAGCAGAGACTATTCTGGTTTTTCATGAAAATGTGGTAAACTTTCTATTGATGTTTTTGTTTCTTTGATGTGTTTCTCCGGGTTGATTTACTGTGTGTAATAAAACTCGTCAGACATTGAGTAGAAATGCAACAGACAAAAAGAAAAGAATTACTATTTGAATATTACGTGAACGCAAGATACTCTACCCTTTCACGTTACACTCAAGAATAAATGCTAATGTTTTGTCTCGCAAAATCTGTGTAGCTGATTAGTGTTTCACTCTGGTATCAATAATTGTCTGCAATTTTTTTGTGAGTTTCATCAGCCTGCAGATCTAAGTCTTCAAAATAGCCAACGAACTCAGTTGAATTGAGTATTATTGTCATAGCATTGAAAATTTAAAATGTGTTGCAAGAAAAGGAAAAAAATGAAATCTCATTAAAACAATAAGATCCAGACATATACATTTTTTTTTCTGACAATATGGCAGGACATGATACTTTAGAAAGGTTAATTATAAGTGGAATGATAGATGAGAAAAGATGCAGAGGAAGACAATGCTTAACTTATTTGATGGAGCCTGTATAACATGATAAGCAATAAAAGAGAATAGCTGGGTGATCTGTATCATTTGGGTAGGGCAGGGTGCGGATAAGTAAATAAGTGAGTGAGTGAGTGAGTGAGTGAGTGAGTGAGTGAGTGAGTGAGTGAGTGAGTAAGTGAGTAAGTGAATAAGTGAGTAGATAAGTAAATAATCTTTGAAAGTAATACTGGACAGTTAATAAAAAAAAAAAAAAAGATAGGCTTCAAACTCTCTTTCATTTTTCCTTACTGTTTCACATGATTGTGAGTAAGCGTGTGAATCTTATATATAGATCTGTGTTGAATTTAATGAGAAGATGAAAAAATAAATGTTTTATATGATAGTCATATATTTTTTTTTAATAAAACTTTACCATTTATCCTCAGGTTTATACTCTGATCTTGGTAGCTACGGATCAGTTCCAAGCTCACAGTGCTACTACCACAGTAAAAATTTCATTGGAGAATGAGAATGATAACCGGCCTATATTTAATCCTCCTGATTATACCGTCAGAAATAAAGTCATAGAGGAAGTTCAATATACTACGCCATTGCCTCTAATACAGGTAAATAAACATTTAACTTAAAAGTTATTTCAACTTTGAATAAAAAATTGTTCCAGTAAAGGAATCAAATAGTTGTCACACAAATGTTAATTTTCTTTGATCTATTCATGATTATTTTCATTTATTCTTTATCCATGACACAATAGACACTAGCCAAAGGATATCATAAAGACGACAGGTTTTTGAATGGTTTTCATTAAGCACATATATTTCCACAATATATTATATTGATTCAAAAATTTCAAAAACAATTTTTAAACAATTAGGCTGTTAACGCCATTGATCAAAGTTTATCCAAGGCTTATCAAGCCATAGAAAACAAAGCTGTGATTGATAACATTCCCATTCCATAAGAAAGTTGATTTGACATATTCACATTAATAGTTTTCCCATCCATATGGATGCTTGTATACTTGCATCCCTTTGACACACCCAAGAGACAGTCTGTGAATCATCAAGTATACTGTAAGAGTCAAGTGATACCTGGCTTTATATTTAAAGAGATCGGATGACTGAAAAATGTATTGTTATCATCACCACCACCACCACCAACACTACTGCTGCTACTACTACTACTACTACTACTACTACTACTACTACTACTACTACTACTACTACTACTACTACTAC
>JBCJKE010057270.1:0-11811 GCA_039654525.1 Melibe bucephala | reverse complement strand
CCAGATGCATCACTCATTGCTCATACCCCTGGGTAGCCTACTTGTGTTACACCTCTTTAACGTCAGAAGATATGTGAAAAGAGTTTTATCCAATGTTGGAACTTTACTGGAATTCAGACCGAGGACCTCGCGGTCTTCAGCTCAAGTATGTGACTGTGTGTGACAGTTTGTGACAGTGTGTAACAATGTGTTACAGTCTGTGACTGTGTGACAGTTTGTGACAGTCTGTGACAGTTTGTGACAGTCTTTGACAGTTTGTGACGGTGTGTGACAGTGTGTGACAGTGACAGCTAGCCTCTGGCACCACACTGTGAACCCTCAGTTTGAATCTTTGTGACGGCTGCAACATTGAGATCTTGGAAAGGCTCTTTTCCAAACAAAAATTCTGCCTCTACGATGCATTATTAAAGTATGTTTTTATTATGCACTTAGCGCAGGCTTGCTCAACAAGGGCAGCACTTGTAGATTTGTAAGACTATTATCTGGCCCTTCTATTGTACATCAAAGAGCTTGGGTCCAAAAAAACAAACTTGCACATTTACTTGAAGGCAAATGCATAGAATTCCAAGATAATGATACTGCCAAAAAAAAAAGGGAGATCGTATAATAAGTTACTTTTAATATACTTTTTCATACTTTTTCATACTTTTAATAATACGTTCTCATTTTTAGGGGCAGTTACTAGACCTCGAAATTGAAGCAGTAGATTAACGATACAGTACTTCAAATTTTACCTTCATGACTTTTTGTCTATATTCAACTCTTTCTTTGTTTTTTGCTGTTGTTTTTGTTGGGTTTTTTTACAATAAAGAAATAACAAGGTATGTGGGAATTGCCCATTACCTACAGTTGTAAAAATCACATTTTCTTTTGACTAAGACAGGAAGCAAGAAATAATGATAACAATAGTAGTAGCAATGAAGATACAACATGAGATTGGGGTTAGGAACTGAAAAATTACCAATGCACTCAAGAGAGATATGGTTTGTAAATGACTGCATATTTCTCCATCAAACATACTTTTTGACTTTTAAGTTGTAGCGGAAATGAAATTTAAATAATACGTTAGTGAATTCATTAACATTGTTCATACAGAAAGAAATATGTGAAATTTTCATACGTTTCCAGCTGCCCTTTCTAAGCCCCATAAATGGTTAGAAAAATCAAACAGCATGGCCTGTAATAGCAAAGTGGTACAAACCTACATAAATATGCATAAAATAACAGAGGTGTGAAGGAGGGGGGGGGAGGGAATGGAGGGGGAGACAACGGCCAGGAGAGGAAAATCAGCTATGTTAAGTTGGTGACATACTGGCCAGCAATATTATAAATACAAACAAAAGTTAAATTTCCATTCCGATACATTTAGTCACAATCAAGATTTTTTTTTTTATTCTATTGCAAATTGAGAAGATTCAACTTATTCCTTAGAATTACAGTACTAGGATCCATGGCATTGGATGTTTAAATGTAAAGCAGGAATTTTGTTTTAACAAAAGTTAAATTTCCATTCTGATAAGAAATGTAGTCAAATTATGATTTAGGATTTTTTTTTTTCTATTGCAAATTGATAAGATTCAACCTATTCCTTAGAATCAATTCAACCTATTCCTTAGAATCACAGTAATAGGATCCAGAGCCTTGGATGTTTAAAAATTAAGCAAGAATGTAGTCTTCAACACACTCCAATTTGGTCTGAAAGAGGATACAAGCTTTTCAACTTAATACATCATAGGTGCCATAGACTTAAATTCAACTCAAATAAATTGTTGTTACCGAATAGTCTGCATACCAGCAAGTACAAGTACAACAGTTGTAGTCTTTTCTTTACTTTAACTAGAAGGGGTCAATCAAATACCCTCTACTTCTAGTTTCTTTTATTACTTTGTCAAGAAATCAAGTAAATGATTTTGCAGTAGAGACAGACAGAAATGGAGAGAGATTGTCTGCCAATTGGATGCTCCAGAAGCAACATGGACAGAGAAACACAAATGTACAGCCAATCAGAGTGGCACAAATTTTTTATTTTTCTTACATGTACAAAACTTCAGTTTGAGGAAGGAGAATTTTGAATTGCATGTTGGAGGAAATAGACAGTTGAATTGCACATTGAAATTCCTCGATCTTCCTTTTTCAATGAATATGTGGAACCAATCCTACAACTGTGAAACACATTTTCTAAACTGAACAAGTTGTGCCAACTATTAGAAGTGAAAATGTTTACTCAGGTGACATTTAGGGGACTTTCTCCCATTTTAATATTCTTTGAATTAAATATACAGAACAGAGCTGCCTGACTTTGAATTTGAAGATTTAACTTGGGGTTTGTTTTTTTTTTCAATTTGGTTGTGAAAGCAAACCATGCCTTCCTACCCTGAGCAATGTTTCTTAATCTTTCTACGTGTAAGTTCAATTTTGTTTGTAGGTTTCCAATTTAAGACTTTCAAACCGTGGTTCAGAGTCACATTTTTAGTCACAAAGCAAAATTGTTACTGGCCTTTCTCCTTATTTTCTTTACGTAATCTGTGCTTGGATTTCAGTATTTCCTCCCATACAGGACTATGAGTATGAGCAAAAAGTAACCTTCCCCTATGAAATTAATTAAACAAAATTCTTATTCCTATGCTAAATCAAACAGTCAAACCTCATTTCTTCACATAATTAGTACGACAAATTTTATTTTGACCATATCCCTTAATTCAACATGATGAAGTTGACTCACTCTAAATCACTTTTTGTGATACATGAATACATGTATAAAAAAAATATACAAAAAGATTGAAGACATTGGTTATCAAATTCTTGCATGTCACCACAGATTGGTTTCTACTTTTGGTTTGGTTTGGTATTTGTTTTGTTTTTTTTAATTAGACTTGTAATCTGGCATTTATATTGTTTTTAAATAGACTTGTAACCTAACTCAATGACTAAACAGAAATCATGACATTTACAACCAAAACATGGGCAAGTAATGCAGCCAGCTATATAAGACCAAAGGACTTTGTTAATGAAATCTTTTCGTCATACACACACACTCACACACACAAACACACACACACACACATACACATGTACATGCAAACAATTAAATTTAAATGTGTGTACATGTAGGATCCTGTCAATGCCAAGCACACAATATTTAAAACAATATGTGTGTAAGTGCATGTGTGTGTTCATACTTGAATCTAGTTGAAAATGCGTTCAATGAGCAAAATTCATATATATACATCATGACCACAAATTAATATGGTTAAAATATATTATTTCAAGACTAGTTCCTTTTTTTTATTTAATTGATTTACACAGTTCAGGCATTATTATCGGGAATATAGTGTTTTAGATGCAGCTTATATATGTGCCAAGAAAACCTGTCAGTTTTAACAAGCACTCTCCATTAGGACTTGTACATGTAATTGTAATCTGCCCATGTATGGTAAGGCACAGGTATCTATCAAAGTTATTTCATATTAACTTCGACTCCACATATTAGACGTAAGAATAAGCCGTATTGATTTTATACCAACAAATATAACAATAAACATAATAAATCTAAAATTTTCTTTTTTCCTTTTTCCTTTTTAAATTCCAAACACAAATAGTTTAAACTGAGCGATATCTTTATTGATAGCTTGTAGTGAGGCATAATTGAAACTTGCTGATAATAATCTATATAATAACCATATACAATTTCCATGTTTGATACTGTATTAGTATTAATCTGAGGTCATGACAATAATATGGTAGGCCATCTGGCCACCATCGGATTCACACCCTGACTCACACTCACAGTCCGATTCACATTCACACACACAAACTCACATTCACACTCAGACTCACATTCACACTCACACACTCACATTCACACTCACACTCATACACTCACATTCACACTCAAACACACACACTCACATTCACACACAGATAGCCAAATAATACAAGGCATTGCAAATTCGACACGGGACATAAATTATTAGTGGCTATTCATTAATAAATAAATAATTGTATATAGTTAAAAGATATAATATACCGTATAACAATTTCCATAAACATTCATTGCACTTTCCCAAATATTGTGGTGAAAAGGAGAAAGAAGAAGCATATTGATGGGTGAGGAGGAAAACAACTTCTTTTGGAAAACCAACACTTAAAAGTAATAGCAGGAGATGGTGATCTCTCTCTCTCTCTCTCTCTCTCTCTCTCTCACTCTTTCTCTCTCTCTCTCCCTCTTTGTTTCCCTTACAAGACCATTTATGATAAAGAATATAATATATACTTTACAGCTTTGAAAAAAAACAAAACAAAACAACAAAGCAGGCGTTGGAATTAGGAAAGAATGCAACAGAATACAATACAATAGTATGATTAAAAATATTATGTACATCTCTTAAAACTATTATACCGTAACACATAATGCATTATGTTACATACATTGTATACACATTAAATGTATAAAAAATTAATAATAAATATTATGTTCTCAACATGATATTAAGTTAGAAAAAAATCTTGGTAAAGGAACATATCAATCAATATTAAATGTTATTGTTATGGCTGATATAGGTATCGATTAAAGGCTCTGTGTGAAATATTCACTTATAATTATAATATATTCTCCTTTTATTTTTAACAACTTATATTATCTCCGTTTACTTTTAACAAGGCAGTTGTTTCCTGATGCCAAAATTATGGGGTGGGTGTGGGGGGAAAAGGGTGGGGAGGGGGGGGGGGGAAGGGGTGGGAGATAAGAATGTAACACTAAAGTATAGCATTAACATGTTTTAGTTTCAGTTTATTAGAGGAAAAGAACATAGTATATTATAATATATATTATTCTCTCAGTTTAATTCAATTTAACTCATACTTAAATTAACGCAAACTATAAAGCAATTCATTTGGATCTCTATTACAATTGTGATTTTGAGAGAGAAAGGTCCAAAGTCGATTGTAGAGAAACACAACTAATGTTTGCAGAGTCTTAATACTGCTATTCTTCTTCTTTGTACATTTAACTCTTCTGTAAGCTAAAACATTAACGAACCATTTCTATAATGGGCTTAATGATCAAAACAGCAAAAAAGTTTGTTTAACTTGTTCAATATTATAATAATAAGAGCAGGATATTTTCTTAAATTATTAAGACGATCTGTCAAGTGCTTTTCTATTCTATTAATCAGAACATCAGAGATAAGATTCTTTGTCAACTTTTACTTTGTTGCATCAAGACTTTGCCATAAATTATAACGATTCACACAACATCTGTCTTATCATGCAAGTACAAAACCGCTACTTTCCTCTCATTTTTTTTTTTAAACATCAGGGCTATCGATATGTTACTAGTATAAGTATTTAAAACCACGATGAGTTGAATATCTTGATGAAAACATTTTTGTGAGCAATGTTTTATAAAATAGTATCATTTTATACACTCCAATCGAAAAAACAACAACAAAATACAAACAAACGAGAAAAACAAAGAAAGAAATAAAAATCGAGACAAAACAAGAATGGATTTGTGTCTCTGATTTAAAGAAAAAAAAAAGAAAACAAAATAACCCGAATCACGGTCAAATCAAGACTCTTTATCAACAATTTGGAATTCTAGAAAGGGAGAGAACCGCGCCGTGTCCCGGTTGAGGCGAGCGTACAGCTTGGCCGTGCCGGGCGTCGACCTGGTGACGATGCACGCCTCCCACACGTGATCCGGGTGGTGCCGGAAGTGGTACCAGGCGTCGCCCATGAGCAGGGCCATGTCGCACACCAGGGGCGCCCTGACCCTGAAGATGACACGCGAGTTGATCATCAGGTCGCCCTGGATGGGCTCCAGGAGCTGGCTGTGGCACCACCGGTGGCAGGCGCGGGGCAGCGGCGACTTGTTGGTGGCGCTCTGCTTGCAGTCTATCAGGTACCGGAAGAGGCACTCGTACTGGCCGTCCGGCTCTTCCGGGTTGGCCGACTTGGCGCCGTAGATGGAGAAGACGTACTTGCCCACGTGCGGGCACCGCACCTGCAGCGCCATAGACGTGTCGTCGCGCTGGCGGAGGAAGGCGTACCGCTGCAGGTCCACGTCGATAGCGTCGGCCCGCTGGCAGTGGAAGGTCAACGAGTACGACAGACGCACGACCCGGCTGGCCGCGAACTGGAAGTTGATGTCGTCGTGGTTGTACGACACCAGCGGGTCGATGTGAGTCTGAGGTAGGAGCCCGTAGCTGGACATGCACTGAGTCGGCCCGAAGAAGGACACTTTGGGATACGGGGACTTGATGTTTTCGCGCCCTTCCCGGCACGTGACCTGAAAAGCGCACGCGCTTTGCAGGAACTCGGAGCCCTTCTCGTCCTTGACGTAGACCGTGAAGTAGTAGCGCCCCCTTTTGGGCGGGGCGATTGAGAACATGGCCTTATGGCCGATGATTCGTAGGAGTACTCTCCCTTCCAGAGTGTTCTGGTTGTGGACCAAGCGCTTGTCGCGCGGCACGAGCGTGTATCCAAATGTGAGCAAACGGGGGATTTTCAGTTGAAGGGTGACTTCCCCTTTCTGGGTGTATTGCTTGCAGTCGTAGTGGGACGCGAATTTCAAGCCGGCATTGAAGAATGGGGACTTGACGACTGGCAGGTCCAAGAACTCCTCCATCGTTATCGGCACCTCCAGCAGCTGCCAGGCAGGGTCATCCGGGTAGTGCTGGTAGATGTGGTCCTCCGGATCCGTGATGAAGTAAAACTCGTCACACTCGTAGTACAGCGGCTGCTTGTACAGATCCGTGCCTGGGTCTTCGCCCACCACGCTGTCTCCCACGGTGCTGATTGAGTCCCGCCTGCCGGAGTTCCCGGACCCGTCGCTACAGCGCCACCTTTCGGCGTACGAAGAAGGCGAAGAGAAGATGGACAAAGGTGGCGAGAGCCTTTCGCTGTTACGCAGCAAATCGTCCGACTGCTCCACTGCCTCCAGCACGGACTGCGATGGCGAGAAGTCCTCGACGCCCCTGTAGGCGGAGCTGGCGCCGGAGTTGTCCGACCCTGACGAGTTTCTGAAGGCCGCCTGAGGTGGGGACTTTTTGTCACCCGCGCGGATCTTTTCGGGAAAGTTGATGAGAGACTGGGGTGGGGACGGATCGTCTTGGGCTTTCCTGGAGCACGAAAAAGACGGAAATGAGCATCCGCTGGATGCAGAGGAAGAACCCGCGGACGGGAAAGGGGAGTTGGGCGGCGTCAGGCGTTCGTTGCTCGACTTGCTGCAGCCGCTGCTGTAGCCCGTGCTGTCGTCAGAGAGACGAGCCACGGCCAGTTTTGATTTGATGTCTTTGTTGTAGTAAGCGTCCAGCAAGGACTTGCCCGTGTAGCCGTCGATGGACATGACCGGCTCTCCCGTGTTCTCCTTGTTACACATGCTGTCCGTTTGCAGTTTCTTAATGTGCGACACAGAGGAAGAGATGACGCTGGTTTCGTCACAAGTGGTAAATCCTTGAGGAACCGCGTAACACAAATTACTAAAACCTCTGTTCCCAATATTGCTGCTATTGCTGCTGCTGCTACTGCTGCCACTGCCGCTATGATGCGCGACTCCATTGTTACTATTATTACTGTTATGTCCGCCGTGCATAAGAACGTTGTTGCTAGATACTCTCTGGAGCTTGGAGTTACGAGGCAGCCCGCAATGATTCTGGAAATCACTGACGGACCCCAAGCTTCCCGTGCGAAATCTGGAATGACAAAGTATACTCCCGCTACTGACGACGCCGCTGCCGATACCGTAATGGCTGCCCATGACGTCACCGACGCCTCCGAAAGCTCCGGGATAACTCGAGCCGTAGACGGAATTGGACGCCGCTTCCGCCGCCCCGAAATGTCCCAAGTCGCTGCTTTCCCTCCCTTCCAGTCCGACTTTCCGGATGCCCGTGTCTTCGCGGACCAGACTGGCTCCGGCCAGGCCCTGCGAAGCGCTGTCCTGCTCGTACAGGATCTCCACGTTGTCATGGTGATTGTGGATGTTGCTGTCCAGCCTCGGCCCGTTGCCCTTACGGCGCCGGAGAGTTCCGTTGCGGTCGGAACGGTTCTCTCCCTTGACGTGGCGTGCGCCCCAGTTGCAGTTGACGAAACACCACGAGCCGTCGATGCTGACTGCCGTCCACGAGTTTCTGAACGTGAAAAGAAAAATAAATAGAGCCGAAACGAAATTAAATAAATGTTATAAGCTTTTTAAATGTGTGTAAACAATGTAAGGGCTTCATTTTTCATCCACACTGGACCACTTTCTGGGCTTTAATTTTATCCT
Organism: Melibe bucephala; assembly: GCA_039654525.1. NCBI lineage: Eukaryota > Metazoa > Mollusca > Gastropoda > Nudibranchia > Dendronotidae > Melibe > Melibe bucephala. The sequence goes on along the minus strand of JBCJKE010057270.1, from coordinate 3,545 downwards.
CACGTGACAACTTTGTGGGCTTTAATTTTATCCTGACTTGACAACTTTCTGGGCTTCAATTTTATCCAGACTTGACAACTTTCTGGGCTTCAATTTTATAAAAACTCGACAACTTTTGGGGTTCAATTTTATCAAAACTCGACAACTTTCTCGGCTTCAATTTCATCTTAACTCGACAACTTTCTAGGCAAAATTGCCAACTCTACACAATCCGTCTTTCTGCCCTCATTCTACCACTGACCTAGTCATAGTCAGAGAATAAAAAATATCAGGCCATTTACACCTCAATCACTAGATACTTGCTTAATTTCACTTATACTATGAATAATGTTATTGTATCACGCCCCTTTTGTAATAATATTACTACTAATGTGTTTTTTAATCCTTTCAGCGCCAATCAACGATTTAAATACACAATGCCATACGCCCATATAAGACATGAGCCTGATTTAACTCTTTGACTACAATCTGCCCATATATCGGGATGAGCACGAACGTGCTCATCCCGATATATGGGCAAATTGTAGTCTAAGAGTTAAACCATGTTAGTGTTTAATATGGGCTTAAGACAGTCCAGTATTTAAATGGTTCTCGTAATGACATAAAGTCGATTGGCACTGAAAGGGTTAAAAGTCAACCAATGTTCCTGCCAAACACAAAAGAGTTCCGTTTGTATGCCTTACTTCCGGTAGCCGTGTCAAAACAGCTGGATGGGCGCAACTTGGAAGCAAGAAATGTCTCATCTATTCATTATTTTTTGCTCTTTTGTTTTAGTACATAGCTATGAATGTATGTATTTAATCTTTAATAATATGTTATTTTAAATTTCTTATGATTACCAATTTAATAGTGTCCTTTTTTTGCTGTTTTTTCCTTGGGGCGGGGGGGGGGGGAATCGTTGTTTATCTTTTTAGTTTATTTTGGTTTTTGTTTGTTTGTTTTTTCTGTTTGTTTGTATATTGTGTTTTGTTTTGTTTTGTTTGTATGTTGTGTTTTGTTTTTGTTTTTTGTTCTTTGTTTTGTTTTTTGTTTTTGTTTTTGTTATTTATTTAGTTATTTATTTTTTAAGTTTTGGGGTTTTGATTCTCTCTTTTTCTTTTTTCATTTTTCATTTTTCATTTTTTATTTTTTATTTATTTATTTATTTACTTTTTTTTTTTTTTTACTTATAAAGGGTTCAATGTAAGACAGGCATTATGCCTATTTGACACCCTTTTGAAATAAAGTTCAATTCATTTCAATTCAATTCAATTTTATTAAGCTTCTTTATACCACAGTAGGTAAACCAAAGTAAGCCTCGAGACGACCGGAAATAAGATACGATTCAAACTCTTCTGCGCTAAAATTGAATACCTTTCGGGAATACTGGTACTGACAGCTCAGCACTTGGTATTATGCAATGCAATAATGCGTGTTAGATACATCTTGGTGTGTGTTAGCAGTGTTGATAATTCTCAATGCGGGAGGCTGGTAAAATATACGAATTAGAAGCATCTACGGAGAACACTTAAGAATAGTTTAAATGCGCATAACCATTCCCAAGTAATGCATAATATAGACAAACAAATGAACAAATCAGCTAAACGACAGACAGATACACAGAGAGAGGGACTAGCCATACCCAAATGATGCACATATACAGACAAATGAACAAACCAGTCGGCTGACACACAGAAAGATAGACTTGTCATACACTTGTCAATGCATACAGACAAACGAATTAACGAACCAGAACACCCACATACAGACACACAGAGGGACAGACTAGCCATACACAGACAATGCATACAGACAAACGAATTAACTAACCAGAACACCCACATACAGACACACAGAGGGACAGACTAGCCATACCCAGTTAATGTATACAGACAAACTAATGAACGAACCTGCACACTGACATACAGATACACAGAGAGATAGACTTGCCATACCCAGATAATGCATATGGTTAACCGCTTCCACAACGTAAATCGGCTCTTTGATCAAACTGGATGTACAGTCACTAGGGCAGGTGCCTGTTATCTTGACCTCTCTTTGGCCTGAAACAGGTCACGTTTTTTGTTAATTCATTGCAATAAAGACAATAAATAAAATAAAGAACAAAAAATGCACCCTCACCCCCCAAAAAAAACAACAAAACGAAACAAAAACAAAGAAGAAACAAAGCAAAACAAACAAACAAAAAAAAAACCAGCAAAAAACAAACCCAAAACAAAACAAAAACAAATCAAGACAAAATCAAAATAGAAACAATAACAACAGCCAAAACAACAACAACAACAGCAACAACAACAGCAACAACAATAACAACAACAACAACAGCAACAACAGCAACAACAATAACAACAACAACAGCAACAACAACAGCAACAACAATAACAACAACAACATCAACAACAACAGCAACAACAATAACAACAACAACATCAACAACAACAGCAAAAACAATAACAACAACAACATCAACAACAACAACAACAACAACAATAACAAAGCGTCTGAAAATAATATATAAATATACCAAAATAAAAGTGAAAAAACCCACCATAAAAGAAAAAAAGAAAAAAACCCAAACAAAACCACCAACAAAAACAAGAAAAAAAAAACAACCCACAACACAACAAAGAAAAAATCCCCAGCCAAAATGCTAATTAAAAACCAGCATGAATCCGATCTGATTGCATTGACGAAATGTATATTATATTTTTATACAATAAATTATTTATGTATTCATTTATTTCATAATAGTATAATATAACAATCCTCACAATACTCTGCATCTGGGCTTTACGTAGCTGTCTATACCGGTCAATAACTAGACTTTGACATTTTATACTTGTCATGGTATAAATCTATAATAATTGTCACATTATGTAACATTTTATCTGATTTGACCCACGTTTAAACAATTCGAAGCAGCAGGATATTTTATTAATGTTACTTAATCCGTCGTTTTTAATTCTTAATGCAAGATACGCTTTGATTAGTTTTCTGTTTGTTTGTTTCCCTCGTTTATTAATTACCAAAATAGTACTATTTTCCACTTGCATTATATATCATAATATCTTAGATGAGTTGGAATTGTAAATAAAGTGGAATAGGCCTGAATGGCAAAGCGAATGACAATTTATCGAATGTTGCCACTTTTCTTTTATTAGTGCTACTTTTCACGATATTACTAAGGAACTTTATTACTCCTTTATATTTATGGGCACTTTATTACTCCTTTATAGTTATGGGCACTTTATTACTCCTTTATAGTTATGGGCACTTTATTACTCCTTTATAGTTATGGGTACTTTATTACTCCTTTATATTTATGGGCACTTTATTACTCCTTTATAGTTATGTGCACTTTATTACTCCTTTATATTTATGGGCACTTTATTACTCCTTTATATTTATGGGCACTTTTTTACTCCTTTATATTTATGGGCACTTTATTACTCCTTTATATTTATGGACACTTTATTACTCCTTTATATTTATGGGCACTTTATTACTCCTTTATAGTTATGGGCACTTTATTACTCCTTTATAGT
>JBCJKE010057159.1:452-11811 GCA_039654525.1 Melibe bucephala | reverse complement strand
GCCACGGTCTGCCTTGCATTTCCACAATGGCCACCATGTAAACAACAATGGGACCACAATTGTACAGGAGTGCCCTATCATTCTTTGATTCATGGTCATGATCTAAATTCGGGAGAATTTCGTATCAGCTGTAACATATCTCTAGACTAGATCTAGATTAGATCTAGATCTATAATCTATAGATTATATATACTATATATAGGCCTATATATTATATCTGATCAGCATCAAGATCTAGATGAGATCTAGCTCTAGATCCTGAGGAATTAGAATTTAAAATAAAGAATAGATATTGAATTCTTGAACAAATGCCTGCTGGGTCTATACATGCTGTAGATCTAGATCTATTCAGACGTTCCACATGATATCTAGATCTAGATCTAAATTGCCTGTGGCTATTCAGACTCGAGTCCAAATAGCCATACGAGGCTATTCGTACTTGAGTCCTAATCGTCACGGGAGGCTATTTGGACTCGAGTCCGAATAACCATGGGAGGTATTCGAAGCTAATCAGACTCGAGTCTGAAGCGGGGAAAAAATCCTCGCCCTAACTTATTGTTACAACCTTACCACTAGATTTGTACATCCGCATAAATCTGTCTCACTGAATAAACTGGGGTTATCACAGCGCAAAAAGCAATCCATAGGACTAGAGGTGCATAATTCAATTTCCAATGCAGCATCCGATGCCCCTTCCTCGGCAGTAGTCGTAAAAATGACTGAATTTGGCGCTCAAGTTAATTACGCAGGCTCAGGCATGCGCCAAGGGCGTAATTTGAATCCAATCATTCTAATTGGCTAGCCGCTTGTTTTCCGGGCCCTGTTGACATTTCCAGAGCATTGGATGACCCTCGTATAGGAGGGTGTTGCATCTACGCATGTGCGGGACTTCCGGCTGACCGGAAGAGAAGCGAAAAACAATAACATAGGGTGAAATGGCTGAGACAGTACTGTTGATAATTGACTAGAAGTACTAATTTATTTTGCGAAGACAAATTAGTCCCCCAAAAAACCTAGATGTTCGGATTCAGAGACCCTTTGTATTTCAAAAAGCTTGTTGGGTTAGGTGCTCAAATCTGGATGGTTACTCAAATTTAATCTAAAGTCTTTATCTTCATCAAACTACACAGACAAAGGTAATTAGATCTTCTTTTTCTCTATAAAGGCTGACAGACTCAGACAACTGAATATTTTTGTTAATACGCTGCTAAAAGCTAGTTTATATTAGTATTAGTGATATTACTATATTAGTGATATATTTAGATCTAGTTTATGATTTTGTTACAGCCAGATCTATCATGGATCTACATATTATATTAACATATATATGTATTCACAATTTTGCTCTTTTTTTCTTCTTCTTCTTCGTAAAAGCTGACAGACTCAGTTAACTGAGTATTTTTGTCAACACGCTGCTAAAAGCTATATCTAATATTTACATATTTTATATATTATATATATATTATACAGATTTTCATATTAAATAGATTACATTCTACTGCCATTTATCTTAGACATGCCGTCCTCAACGGAAATTTTGGATAAGTTTATTTGACTCTGGGTAGACCTTATGAACTTGGTAAATAGAAGAAAGCCTCAAAAGAGTAACACAAACGTGTATTATGTATTTCTAGATGCTTTAATTTTTCTTCAACAATGCACTTTATAATAATTGCTTGGATGCCAATTATTTTTCCCTTGCAATGTTTTGGTTTTCAATAGATTTGTCATTGCTTTGCAGTAGACAAGAAGAAAGCAAAGTGAAATCGTTGTAAATCCCACGGCTTTACAATGGTTTCTAAAGTGAACACCCACACGCGCAATGGTCACTTCATCACCCACGCACACAATGCTTGTTGAATGCTATTTCTCAAGGCTTTTCAAATCATTACGATTGGAGAATATGGTACCTTTATGATATCAAACTTGCCATACTGCTAATATGCCCATCTGTTTGATGTTCATTAATAGTGAATCCTTTGTCCTCCAGCTGATTTGAAAGCCGTAGGACCAACCACCCTACAATGCATTACACAAGGAATGATAGAGGTGTGAAGTGTGATCGTTTAACATTTCAATGAAGTGTGTCGGATACATGAACCATTTTAATAAGAAACAATACAATTTGATCCCGGCAATCGGTGTTGGAGTCGTATAACCAGTTTTTTTTTCCAACAATAGTAAGTATACAAACACATTTCGTCGTTCCCGACCAAACATATGGGTTGAATGAACATGTCGGATAACTGGGCTATGTTTTGTTTAAAATCTTCTGTATCTTTACTGCACTTCACGCCAACTGGCAGTTTATTCCATAATCTAAAAATACTAGTGAAGTATTAATATTATAAACAACTATCTACACTAGAAGTTGGTCATGCCTTATAGGCGATGGTTACCTTATATCTAGCTCTTTTTTTTATATTGTTCTTTGACAGGTATCCTCTGCAATTTGTTCATAATTATTTTTCTGTCTTTACAGTGGACACGGCTACAATGGGATTTTTCGTTCCAGGGGAAAAATCCTGTTGTAGGTGTGTTCCCGTTATAGGAATGCAATGAAGTAGATGCCATTCTTGTTAATCATGCTGTTTTACGTATCAGTCCTGTAGAATTGTGTGTAGATCTAGACTAGGCAAGTGAACCTGAAAGTAGAAGTGGATGCGCGAAGTATGAGTTTGAGCGTCTACGATTGAGACCAAATGTGTCAAAAACACTTCTTCTTTCACTTTTAAACAATCCTTTTCTCTCCATACCGCATCTCGACCAATGTAACAAGCTTAGTACGGCTTCGATAGCGGTCTAGGAACACTGTCACTGTCAGCATGCTTCTAGCAGTTACAAGTGGGCCCAACCATGGCATCTCGAGAATAATAAAAATAACAATGAATAAGAGATATATATAGTGATGATGGGGAACGATGAGGTCGGTTATTACTACCCCTCCCTCCCCTCTCCCACCCGTCTGGGCCAAGCCACCAATGGTGCACACAGCTGACAGCCACACACCCCCCCCCCCCACCCCCTCTCCACACACACATACACATACGCCCTCCCAACCCCACCAACAAAGCTCGGGCACAGAAAACGGTACGCAGTGCTTACTGGTCTGGTACGGGAGATGTGGAGGAGGGAATATTATGTCACCTTGCTTCATTTTCCCCCTTAAAATAACCTCGCTCAATTGAATTTCTCCCGCTGTATCCATGTTTGGACCTTTGCATGTCAAAACTAGTCCCGTTAAATCCATGCACAGGTAATAGAGTTTACATAGAGAAAAAAATGGGGAGTCTGGTAGGGTCCCGCTGTAGGGATGGTCCCGCTATAGCGGGTGCAGCTGTAGTTGAGCACTACTATATCACCTATTTGGTTTTGATAATGTGGATCCCATACACACCCTCCTTAATCTAGGACTGGTTTTACTAAAGTTTTGTATCACTTATCTTTAACATGTTGAGGGCAGTCATTGATAATACGTTTTAGGAAAGCAAGCAGGCCGTTTGCTTTCTTACATATTGCACGATTTTGGTCTTTCCACTGTAACTTATTATCTATAACAACACCTAAGTATTTAGCACTATTTCTAGTTTTTAATGTTTGGTTGTGTCAGTATTAGGCCTAGTTTGATTCTGTAAGCTTCTTTTTATTATAATATATTTTAAGTGCTTGGCATTTTTCTGGGTGGAATTCCATTTTCCAGTCATTTTCCCATTGTTGGAGTGAGTTAAGATAATTTTTGTAGTATTTTACAATCATTTATATTGTTACCTCTCTGTACAATAGGCTATCATCTACAAATTATAGTCTCATTTTGGTACCTTGTGTTAGTTTTTGATTAATGTCATGTATTAAAACATAAAGTGGACCTAATGCTGTGCCCTGCTGTACTCCTGACAGTACAGGTTTTGGGCTTGACTCAACTTCTTCTACAATAACTTTTTGAGTTCTACCTATATATAAGGAATGCTTTGATCTAATCTAGTAATGTCTTGTATTCCATTGTCTTTAAGTTTTGTTAACAGCTCATGGTGGTCGACTTTATCAAAAGCTTTGTCAAGAAGTCAGTCAAAATCAGTTAAACTATCAATCGGATGTAATTGGCTATCACTGCGAACTTAAACCTATAATGAGATCAGTCTATTCTGAAATTCTGACTCTTATCAGGATACTACTACTGATGCCTGCAACAAATTCTACAAGCGAGAGGGCATTTGCAGCCCTGCATGGAGTAAAAACGTATGTTTGTTGAGTACGATGTCTCAAACTAAACTGGACAGTCTCATGACTTTGCATATATACATGTGGATAATACAGATGCTTTCGATCTGAAGTGGCGAACCAGTATATTGCTAGAAATGATTGGTGCAGATGTGTGTTTAGGAAGTTTTAATCAGTTGTGTCATCCTGACAGTTAAGAGTTCCGTAAGAGATTTTCAAGGTTTCTTTCACAAACTTGTACTCTATTGAAACTTGTGTATTATTATTCATTGAGTATCATGCATTTATAAGTACTTGTTGCTATTGTATGCTATATTATATTGTTGCTATTTATGTTATATTATAACTCTCTATATACCCCTTGTCTTGCTGTATTCTTCTACCTGTTCTGTATGACTATCTGTGGCCCTCCGAACCAATCTTCAAAAGTCGACTACGGATCTATAGTACATGTTTGGGGCTTGACTCTACTCCTTCCATAACGACTTTTTGAGTTACCCCTTAAGAAATGCTTTGGTCCAATCTAGTAATGTGTCTTGTATTCCATAATATTTAAGTTTTGTTGACAGCCTGTGGTGGTCTACTTTATCGGAAGCTATAGAGAAATCTAGGAGTACTGCGTCTATTTGTCCTCTCCAATTGAAGCAATTGCTGAAATCATTTATGGATGTTATTAGTTGAATTTCACAGCTTCTTTTTTCCATGTTGGATGTTATTAGGGCATGTTATATGTTTTTAAGTGATCCATTATGTTACCGTGTATGATGTGTTCTAGGAGTTTACAAGATACTGATGTTATGGAAACAGGTCCATGATTTCCTGGTTTACATACACCTCAACTAGTTCAAGTGAGCATAATTTCAATATTTTGCCTCGAATTTTATTTGGACCAATAGTTTTATGCTCATTTATATTTAGCAGTATTTTAAGCACTCCAGTTTTAGTGATAGTTATTGGACTCATTTTAGGGGTTATTTTTGGTTTTCGAAAATTACATTTTGGGTATAGGATTGATAAATATATAGTGAAGCAAACTCTTATAGAGCGAGACAGTACCAGGTCTTCAGAGAGAAGAGAATCTCCCTCAAACAGTTGTTTCAGCCTTAAACTTCTGACACCCTAAGGAGACCAGGCCACACTGGGCTCATGACATCCAGTGCCCTGGGACTGCCTTTTTTTTTTTTTTCCTTGTTGGTTCTAGTGGGATTTGATCCTGTGTACCCCTAGTTCGCATGTTCTAGATCCCCACGACTTACCGACTAAGCTACTGTGCCCCAGGTCTTCAGAGAAGAGAATCTCCCTCGAACAGGTGTTTCGGTCTTAAACTTCTGACACCCTAAGGAGACCAAGCCACACTGGGCTCATGACATCCAGTGCCCTGGGACTGCCTTTTTTTTTTGTTTTTCCCTTGTTGGTTCTAGTGGGATTTGATCCTGTGTACCCCTGGTTCGCATTTTCTAGATCCCGACGACTTACCGACTAAGCTACTGCGCCCCCTACGTACCAGTACATTCCTAGGTTGTGGAATTCCCCAAATCTATTTTTAGCAGATATCCTATTCTATTTATAGCAATGAGTCTTGTTCTTTTTCGTTGCGCTTAGTCCAAATCCAGCATGAAGCATTTTCTGTGATTATTCTCAGATAACTAAATACATGCATATATATAGTTGGGCTTTTTATAGTTGGTGTCATTATTTATCAAATTGTTTACATATTTAGCTGATCTGCATTCCTGTTGAGTTTACTTGTTTCTAATTCTTTCAGAGTTATAGTTTTTCATTTTATTAAACCATTTCTTCTTTTTGCGGGCTAATTGTTAAGTTTGTCTGTTGAACCAAGGTTGTTGAAATCAGGTTGATGTTGGTTCTGTTGGTACATTTTTGTTCATAATTTTTGTGAAGTTTTCTTTCATGTTATCCCACATTTCAATTATGTCACTATTTGTGTTAAAATTTGTTTTCGGTATCACTTTTATTCCAAATCTATTGATTCTATAGATCTATTACTTTATTGGTGAATCTAATCCTATTCAGAAAAACTGACAATACAGTCAACTGAGTATTCTTGTCAACACGCTGTAAAGTAATCTAGATCTAGTATATTTTTACATTTTTCTGTTGGACATTTTTAAATTCTTGTTAAAAATCTTCCGTATCTTTGCCTGTATTTTACATTGATTGGTGGTTTATTCCGTAATCTATAAATACTTGAAAACGGAAGAAAACGGAGGAGCCATTCGTTGGAACAGGCTTCAAGTCGGTTAGGGTTTTCCCCAATTTTTGTTGTTGATCCAGCCTTATCATTCGTACTATTTAATTGGTACGATTAATACTTTCATTTTCAGAACTAGGGAAGTGTAAAGAATACAAATGACGATCTACACTGTAAGAGGGTAAAAGATCTTGTGTGGTTATTTTTTTGTTGAAATTTTTCAGATGGTAATACTGCTTGGCCATTAATTGCTTTGAAACAGTGGTAATCTTATTTTTAGCTAATTGTGCTTTTGAGGGGTATACACTGCTTACATTTCAAAGTGATATGTCTTCACGTTAGTTGGTATTGCAAAAAATAGGGCTGCTAATTGCTCTTGAGTTTTCAGTGGTGTTAAGTATGTTTTTAAGGGTACCCACATGAAGATCTGCATACTATGCGTGAAAGGACTGCATGCAATCAGCAGTGTGATCCCTCTCTCCACTAATGGGATACTCTTGCAATCATCAACATGCATGGCATAAGCATGGTATGTGTATGTGAATTTTGTGAATGCATTCACAAGATCAATGATGACATGATACATATACAGTGTGTTTGTATTGGCAGTGTGACGTGTGTGAACTAGATCTACATCAGAACAGAGCTGCACATTTTAACGTCATAGAGAATGGACAGGAATACAGAAATGTTTTAGAAAATTGTATTTATTTTTCAAATGCGGATTATATATATGGTATAGGAGTTTACAGCACATGGATGTCAGAAAGATTAGGCAATAGTTTGATGCTGTTTGCTGATCGCCTTTGTTGAAGGTACGGGACATATTGACTCCGAGCCAATCTTGTAGTAGGTGTCCGGTATCTCTTTAGGTCAAGATTGGGGCAATGCTGTCAGGCATGTTCTTGAGTACTCGGTTTGGGATGTTGTCTGGATCTGAAGTTTTGTTTCGTCTTAGCTGGTGAAACAGCTTAGCTACTCCATGGATGGCAAAGTGGATAGGCGTGATATACTCTGTAGGCTTTTTTAGGTTTGGCAGGGCGATGATGTGAAGATAAATTCAAACTGTTTTAGTTAAAGAAATTATTAGATCTAATACACTAGATCTAGAAAAATTATGAAAGCCCATAGAAAATATTCACAAATACAGAGGGAAGTATTTAATAAAGAAAACTAGGAAATATAAGAAAGAAAAATTTGTGGTTCCACTGAGAATTGAACCCGAGACAGTGACACCGAATCGAGGCCAGCAGAGTCTTCTTACCACCAAGAAATGGTATAGTTAGTAGGATGTTTCCCTAGATGTGGTTTTCACTATGTAGGTATCCATTTACTCTGAGAGGTGCCACTCTAGAGGAATCTTGGATGTAACGTTAGAGGGGTTTTGTGTTGTTGTTGTCCAGGCCCTGTGGTATAGTTCCATTGATAAACTGCCATTCTGCTCTCCAAAATTCTCTACCGGCAGTGTTTTTGGAACAGGCCAGCAGTGTATTGTTCTGACTCACTGAAACATCCTCTTCTTTTATTTGAGCATCTTTCTAATATGGGCAGTCACCCACGGTAATAATATGATGGTTTGAGTAAAAAGGTCAGTTTATTTGTTTCTCTTGATGTGTTCAGGAGGCTTTTGAAGGTAGTCCAGAGGCTATCAATGTCCTTCCCTGCTTTATTTTCTTCTTCGATGGTGCTCACTATGTTGTAAATGACGTCTCTGAGCTTCTCCCAATTTGTCTTGCTAAATTTGTTGCATTCGTGTACTTTCTCTGATTGTGTATATAGGGTTTGGCAATGTCTGAGACTACAACATCATGGTCTGAAATGACGGGGGCGCACACCGACTTCTTTGGGAAAGTTGGGTTTGAAGTGAACACAATGTCAAGGACACTGATGTATGTCTGATGGTGATTTGGTAGGTCGGTCTTGGATGACATCGCTTCTGTAAGTTTGCCAGTTATTCTGAAAAGTTCTTTTGGGTTAGTCTAATTATTTAAGATATTATCTTTCAGGAATTCATTTTTAGCCTTAGTAATTAGTGTTTTGGTTTTGTTTCTAGCCTGGTCTACAACTGTTTATTTGCTTGAAATTAAGATTCTCTTCAAATTCTTTCCCCTGTTCGTCTTTGATGCTCAGCTTTTCCTATCTCACTTTTGAACAATGGGATTTAAGGTCGGGTTATAACACTGACTTGTTTTAAGGTTGTAATTTTTGTCCAGGATCTGGCCAAGGGAATTATTCATGACATTCAATTTTTTTGCACTCATAATGGCATGGTTTTAGTTACATTCTTACTGATGTTATTGTGTTCAATTTTTCAATAAGCTGTTATTTACATCCTTTGTCTTTCTGTATTGTACAGTGGTTCTTCTTGGTTCAAGCTTAGGAATGGCCACCATGAAAAATCCAGCTGAATGGTCTGATATGTCTTAGCCTCCTACAGTTACGAAGTGTACATTGTTATCCAGTTGTTTCATATTGTTATAATTGAAACAAGAGTATAACCCTATTTGTTGTTATCTTCTGTGAAGTGTTGGGTTTTAAATGACATATCAATCGATTGAATGGGCATTTATCCCTTTCTGCATGAAAGTTAAATTGTCCAAGCATAACCTGTCTTCCCTGTTCTAATCATTTTGAATATTATAAGAATTGTTCGAATTCATTACTGAACATTTTCAATGTGACTTTATTTTCTTCTGAGGGAGGAGGTCTGTGTATTTTTAACATGTTAATGAAGGCGTTCCAAAATTTCAAATGGATTTGAGGTTTTTCAAAAGATTTTATTTTAAACATGATTTTTTTCCAGTGGCAACAGTTCCATCTTTGTACATTATCATCAGACTTCCACTTAGTTCAGTTCTCTTTTCTGCTGTGAAAGAAAATCCTCTAGGGATAAGCTCATTGGGGACCATATTGTCATTTTGGTCTAACACTTTTTCGGTAATAATGAGAAGGTCAAGATTGGGGTCGCCAATGAAATAATTGATAATGGTAATGACGCTTTTATTGCAAACTGAATGCACATGTAGGGGACCACAGTAACCAGTATATGTTGTAGTTATAATTCAATATTTTTCTTACTGAGTTTGTATTACCGAGGTTAGATTGGTCAAATTCGTAGATTGCTTTCTTCTCATTTGTTTGTACTCTCTGTATTCAGCAGAACATATATTACCATCTAAATATTGCTGCTTCTTGTTTCATCAATGTTTAATGTACTTTAAATTATATCTTAGTTGGTATCACTTTGTTGTTTCACCATCTTCCATCTGCCTTTCCTCTTCTTGTTACTTTTGTTATTCTTTCCTTCTCTGACCCTGTATTTTTTCTTTTGTTGTATCTCACTCTCACAACATGTGAATGATCACACAATAATGAAAGGAAAGTAAATATTCGTCACCGATGAAACGAGTCGGGTGTGACACGTTATTTTGGTTGTTGAAAAGATCAAGATGAATCCATTCCATGGCGATGCATTTATTCCATTACTTGACCAATAGGTTTACATCTCTCAACACAGCAAGCCTGGTTCCAGACAGCTGAACGTAATGATAATTGAGGATGGATAATGCAGGATCAGCTTTCTAGCTATCAAATGATGAAGATAAAGTAGATGTTGAAAATTAATATCTTGCTTATCTTGCTGAATACATAATACGTTAAAGATAAATGGACTCACAAGTTTAACGCATTTACTCAGTATACCATCACAGAACAGTTAAGCACTATCTCTATCAATACGATTTCCAATAGAAAACACAGAGCAAGTTGGAAAGAGTCAGGCGCTAACCTTGCTTCGGACAGACCCTTGTAATCTGGGTTTCCATATCCGTTTTTCCTTTTGTGTTTTACTTATCGTCTTACTGTTTTGTCATCACGTATCCAAATATTATCTTATACTAAGGTTAAGTGGATGATTATCACAATAAGGAATAATAAATGCAAGCTTAAGCTCGAGTTGTCGACACACTTTGTCAGAATTTATAAAATCTACAGTAGTAGGCCTTTTTCATTAAAAATGCACTGACATAATATATGAGACGTCCTATAATTATTACCTATCAAGATATGTCTTGGTCATTATTTGTGTTTCAGTTTCTGGAGTTTGGCCACTAAGATTAATCATATTTCCAATGAATGTTTCTGTCATGAGAAAAAGTGATTATTTTATTGGTTTTGCTTGGAATTTTCATAGAGCTTAGTCGTCACACGTTCCTTCCTCTGTTGGGCGCAATGCCAAAGGTTAAAGCATGCATGTTATTTCTACCGCAAGATATTGTTCGAGAGGTCCATTTTATCATTGTTGGTGTTAATGATAACGCTTTTTGTGCGTTTTTAATTGTGTGTATGTTATATTTTTTGTCCCTTTTTGGGTGTTCTTTTTTCTTGTTAATACTTTTATCTGATTCCAAATCATTTCCCCTTTCCGTTTCAACCTTATCACCCTGCTCCTAGCCAGTATTTTCGGTTCATGCCTTTTGGTTTTGTTATTATTTTTTTTTTTTGCCGACTGCCAATCAAAACTCTTTTCATTGGCGGGAATATCACATGACTGGTTCGCGGAGGCAGACCCGTTCCAGCCATTTCGGGACGTTCCTTGGTGCCACAAGAGACTGGACCGTTAGGTTGACAGGGGGCTGGTTGGCATTTCATCACCTCGCTTGGCTGCCTGCCCTACCTCTGCTACTATGTGGCGTCTGACAGGACGCCTCCTTCTGGCAATGCCGTTGAGGCTGTTTTTAATCTCTTGGAAGCTTTTAGGCCGTTTCTCATAATGAAGTAAATCTAGATTACATGATAGTCTGGCCCTGCCATGAAGCAAAAGGGACAGGAAATGATCTAGTTACCCTTGTGTGGGTCATTGTTGTGGGGTGTGGGGGGGGGGGGGGGGGGGGGGGGGGGGGGGGGGGGGGGGGGGGGGGGGGGGGGGAG
>JBCJKE010057048.1:0-11811 GCA_039654525.1 Melibe bucephala | reverse complement strand
ATATATACACCTTTACTACACTGATGTACACCACCCAACATTTAGATTTGCCATAAAGAACACATCCTTTCTGGTTACTTTTCAGGAAAAATGTTTAAAAAATAACAGATGAGCATTAAGCATATTTCTGGTATGAAGATTTTACATCAGTGATACATGTATATATACATCGTTACTGAAGTGGCTTGATTTTCCACAATCAAAATTTGACATAAATGGATTGTAATTTGGCATATAGCATTACTTTTAAATAATAACTTGCTTTAGGCTAAACATTAGATAGACTGGTTAGTCACAAACTGTAGTATTATTTAAGATGACTTGTAACATAGCCACACAATGAATAAAGCAAATTGACATGGGCTTATGAGCTACACTTTTAGAACAAGCTCAAAAGGTCCTTATATTATAAACATATCTTAGTAATTACAATTTCACTACACCGGCTTTACACATACCCTAATGAAAATTAACCTGTCTTGCAGCTAGTTATACATTAAATGCAATGACTTTACAACATACCCATACTTCTGTGACATTGCATGCCATTACAATTATAATTCAACTAAAATGATTAAGCCATACCAATCAAAGGAGATAAATGAAGAAATTCCACTTGGTTGAGAAAGTTTGTAAAGCTGAAGAGCAAACTCTTATGCTTATACATATATAATGCAATACTCACTTTTCTTTTTTTTTTTCTTTTTTTTTTTTTTCAATGAACATGAAACAATTTGAAAGAAGATCCATATATAGAAGTAAGTTTTTTCAGGTAACATTTAAAGTTTTGAGGTAACCATGTTGACTGTCTTAAACAATGAAATGAAGCTAGTGACTGTTCGCCACACCATGTTTGAATACCCTGAAGACTAGCAGTGTTGAATGCATTGCACCAGGAATTTACAATTGTGACTGAATTATAATATTCCATGATTAATACATCATGGTTCAAAAGTATAAATTGGTCATTCAATTGTTGTCATGACTTTTGCGCAATTTAGGTAAATGTTTAAAAAGAAGATATAACAAGAGGCACATCACATAATGTAATGAATAACAGCCAATTTCTTATAACATTTTTTTTTTATCTATGGCACATGCACAAAAAATAACAAATTAAATGTCTTATTAGAAATAAAAAAATGAGAATTTCAATCTGCCATGTTAACTGATGAAACGAACACTTGAAAATCCACTCCATCAAACACTAGCAATGATCACAAGGTTTTTCGATCTATCCAAGTACATAAGGAATTTAAAAAAACAAAATACATCTACTTATTTCAAAGAAATCCAGTTCCCTGGCAAGAGATATTTTCAGTTTGACAAATTGTTAATTCCTGTACATCTGGGTGGTCCCATAATAGAAATACCACTTCATTATTGTTTTGTAGACATAACTCTCAGTGTAAAATTAGGAATAACATGCATGTCTGTTACAAAAATTTGTAAGCCAATCACATATAAATAATGATGAGAACAAATATATTTCTTCTCTTATCTTAAGCACTTTTTCTTTCCATGGTTAAAAAAAAAAAAAGAATCATAGACAAACCTACATATGAAGGATAGGATAATTAAATCATTGACCGTTTAATGCATGTCAAAGCAATCAGAAAATATGTATGATCTAAGGTGACTTCTAATACGAAATAAAAAGATACCCACAAGAGACAGAAAAAAAGTGTTTGTGTATTGTCTCCTTTAACACGAAAATTTGTGTTGTCCAAAATTCGAGAGAAAAAAAAAACCCTGTTAAAATCAAAACAAAAATAAAACAAGAAAACGTTCTACTTTGTTTGTTTGCCATTTAAGTCTCTTGATAAGTCAAGAGAAGATTTCTAAGTACATTGACATTTACTCCAAAGCAGCTATTATTTACACATGAATGTACATTGATTACACACAACTGATATTAGTGATATCCTTAAATCATATTTATGCCCAGCAATGTATTTGTACACAATACCACATAACTACTTTCCAAAAAAAAAAAAAAAAAAAAAAAAAATCAAAAATCTACAATGCAAATATCACAATCATAAATGACGGACCATTACAACCAACAAATTTACATATGTCATGATATCTAAGTTTACTTTTCTTATCTTTCATGCACCAAAATACCAATCACTCCTCAACAAATATACAACTTACACTTTACTTTATGGCAGCAAGGTTAGAGATCAAGTTTCAGCACCAAAGCCCCCCCCCCCCCCCAACACACCAAATGTCAAAAAATTACTCTTGCCTTCGTAATGACTTAGGTAAGGATGAGAAGAAAAGGAATAGGGGAGTTTCCTTATGACCACAAACTGTTTGACTGGTCCTTTAGAAACATATTTACATGTGGTGTCATTGTCCAGCCAAAAAGAAGACCATGAGGTCCTCCGTTCAAATCCTACTTGTGGCGGGTGTGACATTGAGTTCTTCAGAAATAAGCTCTTTACAGAAAATTTCTCATCCTGCTGTATAAAAAAGCACCATTTTATTGTTTTATTGCAGAGGACCATATGTGCAGTTTTTGCTCTTGCCGGGAAAAGAAGAAAATGCGCTTTGCCTATTAAATTACAGTACTTTGATTCAAAATTATCTTCTTTGGTAAATGATGACAAAGTGTTTTTTGTTTGTTTTGTTTTTTTATTTTTAATATAACAATTTTGTATTATAACTGATTGTATTTAATTTTCAATCTTGGATACAATATTTGTCCTAAAAATCTTTGAGTACAGCCAGTGCTCAATAAACTTCATAGATGAATTTTATACAGAGCTAGAATTATTGGTCATGTCTATGTCTTTTTTTTTAAAGGTCCATCTTCATTCTCTCAGTCTAGGTCATGGTGCCAAATTAAAGGATTGATCATTCATGACTTCAAGGTCAATATTAGGACCATAAAATGTGCACCCCCAAAATCTTGACATTCAATTCATTCTTTTCAGCTATAGCATACAGAAATGGAAAAGATGGGCAAAAAATGATCAAATATGTTTCTCAAAATTTTCATATGTATAATTTACAAAGCAGCGATTCATGGAATTTTGTTTCCTTAAAAATGCATTATGTTCAGCACTTTTATAGCATAAAATAGTCTTCCTGATTCAATAATTGCTTGTCATGAGGAAAGTGGTGGATTATTAAGTACCCTGTTGGAGAGACGGTGATGAGAAACATTATAATACTAGCTATGACAACTGAAACATGTACAATGGAAGGAACAGAAGCATCTTAATTATGACATCAATATTATTGCACATGTTTAGTAAATACCTCCAACAAACAGCGGCTTAGACAAGGATGGGGTAATGGGGAAGGGAAGAGGGGATAAGGGGTGGGGCGATTCAACAGAACAGTGATTTACACCTTATGATGACCTTACACCTGTGAATTTAAAAATATCACACAATTAAGTACGTATATACAATAAACGAGATTTTCAAAATCAACATTTCAAGACACAAAAGGAAAAAAAAATTTTAAAAGCACAAAAATCAAAAGGAAAACAGTTACGTAAAAATAACCAAGATAAATTTAAAAACATATAAAAAGAAACAAACAAATTAGGGGGCGGGGAATAATCAAGAAAAACAAGACAGTGACTTGATGTGATGACCTGCATTATTGTTGACCTTTCAACTCAATCCTCACCTCATCAAGCTCTGTCTGAGTAAAAAAAAAAAACAACAAAAAAAAAACAAAAAGAAAAAACAACATAAAAAACATAATCTTCACAACTTATGATCATTAATCTTGGTTCCACATTTTTGTCAGTGATTTTGGATGCACAATAACACATAAAACCTCTTATAGTTTATTTGAATTTCATGACTGCTACAAAGATAAAAGTAATCAGCTTTTCACCATGCGAGAAAACTGGAGTGAAAATAGCTTGTATGTATGGCTCTGAAACCTAGATGAAGACAATAGGGGAGGAAGAAAAGCATTTGAAACATGTCTGACAATGGAAGACTTCAAATAAGCAACAGATCTAAAAGCCATGGACCTTACAAGTCTCCTGTGAAGGAAATTATTCTCAAAATGAATGCTGGGAGGAGGAGGAGAAGGAGAAGGAGGAGGAGGAGGAGAATGAGAAGGAGAAGGAGGAAGAGAATGAGAAGGAGGAGGAGAAGGAGAAGGAGGAGGAGAAGGAAAAGGAGGGGGAGGAGGAGAATGAAGAGGAGGCGGAGAAGGTGGCAAGGTGGAAGTGGAGAATGAGGATGGGGAGGTAGAGATGAAGAAGAAGAAGAAGAAGATTGAAATGTGCCTAGAGTGGCATGATCAAATATGAAACAAATAGCGGTGGACAGATCTAGAATACTGTGCATGAACCACGAAGACATAATTCTTCCATTGCTTTGTGATAGCAATAATGCACATAAATGCCCCAGGCAAAAAAAAAAAAAGAGGTAATGAACGACTGCAAACACAAGCAGATGAAATGTCAAGAAAAGGTCAGCGGATAGAAGCAAGGGAGCATGAAGGCCAACATCTCTGACCCTTTTCTACAGAATGGTTAAGGAGTTAATACTAGCATTACTTCCTAACAACTTCCTTAAGAAACAAACACCTGGGAAACTCATATGTTCCAAACAAGACCTAACCTTGACTACATCAAACGCAGTCAGCAAATTAATTCACCATTCACAATGGCAGACCATACGAAATTGCCTTCACCAAAACTGAACAAGATGAAAACTCTTACTATGTGAAGACAGAAATTCAATGGAGCAGCCTTAAAATCAATGAAGTAAATGCTGAAAACATCCATCAGAGCAATCAGAACCCCCATGTCAAACACAAGACTAACTTAGGGCGCTGCACAACACTCTTGCTGCATCAACACCAGGCTGTCGGATGTAGCAGTGTAATAAATCAAGATCAAAATCTTACACAGACATTAAGTACCTGCCTGCTGGTATGACATGAAGTACTGATACAAATTAGCAAATAACTTTCGACACCTAGAAGCTTAATACATTTACATTTTCAACAAGTTTGAGCTGAAAAGATTCAATTCTTTAATACAATCATATGGAGGCACCCATGATGAATAATTAAAAAAAAAGCTAAAATATATCTCAGCACCAGCTGTATATGAAACATAATTCAGTACCTGCTATAAAAACTTCTCATTTATCTCAACACAAAAATGGAAACAAAAGGCATATTGAATCATAAACATTAAAAACAAAAAAAAACAAAAAAAAAAACAAAACAAAACAAACAAAAAAAACCCCCAGCATTGAGGAAAGTAAAATGTGAGTAATCAAATCATAATGCTGCAACAAATTTGATTTGACTATCAACAGAGTAAATATGAGTGGGTGGATAAAAAACTGCATTTGGTATAAAAATGAATAGAAAGAAAACTATGTAATGAAAAGAAAACTATAAAATGAAAAGGTAACTATAAAATGAAATATAACAAATATCCTCAAAAGTAATAAAACTTATCAACAAGAACATGTCAGAATAATGTCACACACCAAAGAATTATTGTTTCATGAAAAATTCCATGTTATTTCTATACCATCAACAAACAAACTGTTATGCAAGTGAACCTATAATTTCATTTAAAGGAGAAAATTGAAAAATCCAATATTTTTCTGACAATCAGTCAAAAATGGTCCTAAATGTAAAATAAAGTACATATTGATGTCAGTGTATTTGTGTTTGGAATGCCAGTATAGCATTTTCCTTTTCATAAATGTTTCTTTTTGATTAATTTGTTGTTATAAAAGTTCGTTTACGGTTGGTATGACAATCCATGTCTGAATGAATATGGTTAAGGACAAGCTCAATTCCGATGGTCAAATGCTTGCTTCCATTACAGCCTTGAGATAAAATACACTAAAGCACATAATGAGCTTCTCATAAAACACTGTATCAGTAAATCAGTTTAAGGCAAAAACGCTTGGAAAGTGCAGGAATTATAGGAAGGGGAGGAAAACAAGAAATTATTCAAAGCATTTTTATCTCTTACCCTAATAGTGAATACAAAGAACAAACCATAACTCTTAAAGTCAAGACCTGAAAAATATATTCTTCAAATTGATTCATAAGATGAAAGAAATATAATATAATATTTTGCTTACAATGAGTGTGGTGTAAAGGCAAGTAGAACAGAATGCTTTCCTTCATTTGGGTGTATTGAACTTCAGTAGAGATAGAATATAAAGACAATAAGAATAAAGGGATCCCTTTAAAGTTTAAACCAATTATATGCTCCAGTGGTAACAAACATAACCAATTGTTTTTTAATCTCCTTCCTTACTCTTCTAATCCCACTTGAAAAGGGAAAAAAGATGCATCACAGTTTATAATGAAATTCTTCCACTTGAGTTGAAAACTTTATCACATATATACTTTATACACAGGAAACCTAACCATTGAAAACCCTTTTTATAAAGTATTTAACACTGAGTGCCTTCTTCCTCTAGACACAAACCTGAAATTTGAACAGTCTTTTTTATGACATAATGGCAAAGTGTCAACTACATGTAGCTGTCCAAAGACGTGTTTGAGAAAAGCAATGTCTGAAGCATATCACAACTGGTCGCTTCTGGAAATATCTGCTCTGTGAGGAAGTCCAGTAACTGATACAGAAGGTGTCTGAAATTAATAAGATGAATAGTGTGATGGATAGCATTTATATGCAATACTGGGAAATGTCATTGTGATTTACTACAAAAGGGAGTGATTTTCATGATTCACTCATGAACTCAAAAACACTAATTTTTTTTTTTTATTGATTTAGCCAGTATCACATTCACAAAAATCAGTGCCTTGAAATCTGTTTCACATAATATAAGAAAATAAAGAAATGGCCTTTCAAAATCAATTGCCTGGAACAAATTGATACTTTCTTTTTTGTAGGGTAAGTATTCTATAATCTGTCTTTGATTGTGTGGCCAATTTCACTGTGTCAGTACTCTTTACGATATATTATATTCAGACAATACTCTTTAACAGTAAACTTAGTCAATATTTATTGAGGTATATAAAAAAAAAAAGAAGTGTATACAATATTCATTTGATGGCATTAATAGTCTTACAAAGCTTTTGATTTCAAAGTACAAAAGAAAATGAAAGAATAAAAAAATAAAAGCTAAAAGTCTAGAAGAAAGAGCTAACCTATTGAGTTTTGGGCAGTGCAGACAGTTGATGTAAACTTCAAGCATTTTTTCGAAGTCCTCTTCACCGACAAATTTCCTTAAAACCACTGGAAAAGAAAAACAATTATGAGATAAAAACATATGAATTTCAAGACAATGGCTCATAACAAGATTGCACACAATACATCCCTCCTTTATAGTATTAGACAACAGAACTGGCTTTTTAAGCTATAGATATTAAAACAATCAATGTATGGGATAGGGATGGGGTACCGAGGTAAAATAGCACAAACAAAAAGAATAGAAATAAAAAAGAAAAATTTAACAAATTGAAGGAACAATGTTTCTTTTTAACATTGCATCTGTGATATCAGGCTAACACACGAAGTGCAAATACTACACTCAAACTGATTCCTCCTCATCCTCATTTTCCTCCCTATTTTAAAAAAAAAATCCTAGATTAACATCTATGTATTTCATCAACCTCTCTTTCTGCATTACAAATGGAAAGAACATGGAAAACAGCACTCTCCTTTAAAACAGAAATAAAGTCAACATGAGACTTACATGGGAAAAATTTCTTTAAACATTTTTTGGCCTTTTCACGGGTAGCTGCCTTTTCCTCGTCTGATTTTGGAGTTGTTGACTCTGACCAGAGCTGTCCCTGTGGCCAGATGGTCTCTCTTAGTAAACGAAGGTAGATGACGAGCTGATTGTCACATGTCAGGTCCTTGATGGTGCTATCCATGTAGCTGACAAAATTTGTTAGATGAGAAAAAGTGGGAAAATAGCAAATATAAAATAATCAGGCCATTCATTCAACTTATGCTTGTAACTACATTAAATCACTCAGCCTTATGAAATCCCAGCCCAGATAAATCCTTGGTCATAAGAGATTATCTCTCTTTCAATCTTTCTTTCTTTGTCTAATCCATTTTATCTTTTGGTGTATGGGGCAAGAGATTTTTCCTCTTCTTTTTTTTTCTTAAATTAATGACAAAAGAACAGCATAAGCCATTCCAATCATAAAGAGATTTTTTTTTTTTACGTGAAATGGGAAAAAACAAGACAAGGAGATTTCCAGATGATATTAGCTTGGATTTACATGTACTATGCAAGATAAACTTTCATGGATCCTAGCTCTGGGCCTTTTCCATTTTGAAACCAAGGCAAACCCAATTGACATGCATGAGACAATACCGTCTGACTTAAAAGAATCATTGCTTTACAATATCCCTGCTCCATAGCTTCATTATTTCAAAAGAATGAAGAATGAAATCTCTTGTAGCCCAATTATTTTTATTCTGGTGGCAAAAATGCAAGGGTAGGAAAAAGTATACTTGACATGGACAAGATAAGCCTTAACAATTATTCTTACATCAGATCGTCTACCAGAAATTACATATATACAGTTGGGCTTAAAAAGAAGATATTTTTTCCATGTGGGTTCCCCCCAAAAATCATGAAATAATAATATAATGGAAAATGTGATCAACACAAAATTATACACTAAAATGCTAGGTAAGAGACCAATAGGCAGACCCCGTAGAAATTGGGAAGAAAATATGAAAGAGGCTCTAAAGAATAGAGATTTATCCTTCACAGAAAAGAACAGAAAGTGTCAGGATAGGGAAGGATTAAGAATGATTATTCTGGGAATTTAAACACCATACACAGAAGGGTAAAATGGATGTCGACTTAGAAAGAAAGAAAGAGAGAAAGAAATATTTAAATAGATTTCCAGAAAATATGTGACATTTTATACAAAAACATTGATAATTATGATCAAATTTTCTATAAAGCATGTGAAAATGTAAAAGCAAGGTTTCAACCTAAAGACCCACTTCTCTTCTCAGCTTTGCCTCAACAATTCCCTCCCATACCTTCATATTGGGGCTCATCAACTTTATGCCTAAGTTAATTATTGCAGCTCTGATCAATTCCTTTGTTCCTAAAAATCGGGATGAGACTGCTGCTGTTTCACTCCTCATGCATGGGCTCACCATCTCGTCATATAAATCCCCACTTCTGAACTAATCAGGAAAACGATCTAAACATATTCATAGTCATCCACTCAAAAGTAACCTTAAACATACCTATTGATGGCCTTTCCAAAAAATGCCTGAAGTAGTTTAACAACCTGTTCATTGCAGATCCAATTGTCTCGACCCTGCAAACCTTGTACTAAAAGCTCCAATAAAAGTGGACACATATTACACGGCTGACTTGGCTTCACTTTTTTAAGATCTGTCAACATGTAAAGAAGAGGGCAGAAGATCATTTCTCTATGGTCTTTTTATTTTTCATCTGATTTGGTTGGTTCTTTTCTTTTCTTGTGGAAAGGGGAGAGGGAGAAGTAAAAAAAAAAAAAAGGGGGAGGGGAGATGGTGACATTTTCACTTTTTCTTAAAACAGATCAAACATGAACTACTCTGATCAATGCGTTCACTTCATAAGTGTTTGTTGGGTTTTTTCTTGTTGCTTTTGTTGTTGTTATTTTAGTTCTGTTTTGTATTGTTTTTTTGGTTTTGTTGCTTTTTTTCTTTTGTCTTCCTTGGGAGGAGGGATCTTGACTGACAACAAACTTTGATTCGGTTATGACTTGACTTTTCACTAAAAAAGAAAGAATTTTTTCATATACTAAAAATTCCCACAAAATAATACCTGATATACCCTTTATTTTAAAGTGTAGCTAAATACCAAAATGAAAGTATCTAAAAATATCCCACCCTCCCACACATACATAAGTCTGAGCTGTTAAAAGCAATTGAAATGTGTTCATTTTCTGTCCCTGTCTATAAATAAAAGTAGAAAACTCACACCATAACTAGTTAGCCCTAAAGCAGGAAAATAATAAAACCATAAACAACTCTACTTCAAACCCTACCTCCGACGTCATCATTTTCAGCTTCATCAACCTGAGCTTTTGGCAGATTCGACAGAAGTTTCTCGACTTCTTGTCTGTATGTTTCTTGTGTCCTTTCATAGCTCTGCATTCAAAACAAAAATGTCAGAAGCTTCTCTTTGGTGTAAATTAATCTATCTAGGAAAGTAAAAAGTCAACTGAGAAAAAAAATAAAAATAGAACTCATTTATGGTACATATCCATTTAGTCATCTTCTATTGGAGCTTGGAGCTTTTATATCATCTTCTATGCCCTTTAGTGGAGGTCACCAGAGAGGCCCTTTATATCCCAATAAAATTTCAAAACCCTCTAAAAGCAATGGTAGCAATAATACAAGCACATCACCCTAGAATGCTAACAAGATCTTCCACTGGCTAAAGCCAAGTACTCAATTGACACACACCCCAACAAGGAAAGAACTTGAAAAAATCCTGTCTCAAAAGGACTAGAACCTCATAGTCAGCAGGCCAAATGTCTATCATTTATGTGCCTTAGACTTTGTAGGGTAAAGAGTTCATATTTATGGATATTCTTACTTTGGATGGTAAATGATCGTAACATGTAAGCAATCTTAAAAATTAATTTTATGGACATTTGTACCATGACCTTATAGAATATATATGAGTACTGATTTTATAATCAGGGGTAGAAGAGCACTGTACTATGACAACCAACATTGACTTTTGGTACAATTAAGAGTAAAATTGCATTCTTGCTCTTTTGTGTATTATGTAATATTGTTTGTTTTATAATTACAACTTATATGCCCATATAAGTACATTCTTTTATATTATTATTTTTAAATTATAATTTTTATTATTATTGCCATCACTATTATTATTATTGCCATCATTATTATTATTATTATTATTATTATTATTATTATTATTATTATTATTATTATTATTGTTGTTGTTGTTGTTGTTGATATTATTATCATTATCATCACCATCACGATCATCATCATCATCATCATCCTTACTATTATCATTATTACCATTATCATTATCATTATTATTATTATTATTATTATTATTATTATTACCATTATCATTATTATTATTATTATTACTATTAAGTAAATGGCAATAAAATAATTATTTTTATTAACATGTATACAATTATCATGCATAGATGTACAAATGCACACTTAAAAACTATGACAGCATAAACTACAACTATCCATGTATGCATCCAAAACTAATCTGAATAACCTTTGCAAACACCAAATTATAGGAGACCGTAAGATGAGTTGATAGCTTATCAATATACTGATAAGTGTCAGCAAAGAAGCAATCAGGTGAAAATATGGCCAGTGAAGTCTTTAGATAAATGCTGCATCCCTGTTTCCTGGATGACTGAAACAGCCTCTATTCTACACTACCTGTTGATACATTCTACACTATCACGAATGATCACCATCTAGTTATGTGGTCCACTCTTTCTCTCTGCCTTCCTGTCTATCTCTCCTTCAATCTCTTCTCATCACCGTCAGCCTCAACATCTTCATCTATGACAAAACCATAAAAAAAAAAAAAGATTTGTGAAATAGAAGCTCTCACCTTGAGATCTTTGATAACGTGTGACATATTAAATTGATCAAAATCATCTCTTATTCTGTGATCATGGTCATGTGAGAGCTGGTGACAAATATAATCCAATATACTTCCTGTTGCTTCAGTCTGAAAAGAATGTCATGAAGTGTGTGATAAAATGAAAAACGAAAAATAAAGCAAAAAACCCAAAACATATGACATGACTATTTACTGAGATAATATATATATAATATAC
>JBCJKE010056937.1:0-11816 GCA_039654525.1 Melibe bucephala | reverse complement strand
TGCCATTACTCTCTTCTCTCTCACTCTCCCTCTGTCTTCCTCTCTCTCTCTCTCTGGTAAAGGGTAAATATATATCTGAGAGTGTTAAGAAATAACCCCCCCCCCCCCCCACCTAGGAAAAAAAAAGATAGAAAGAACTGTTTCTCAAATAAACTATTACTATTTTTTTTACTATTAAAAAAAATATTAATTAACTTGGTGTGTATTATATATATTATGTATTGTGAAGATAAAATTACAAAGCATCATTGAAGAAAAGCAGAGCAGTGCCATAGACATAAAATAATAAATATATTTAATCAATTACATGATAAATGAATACACAAATGCAAAAGAAATGTATGTTGTTCTGAAAATGAAAACCATTCTTATTTCAACAACAGTTTAAGACAAGAATCACTTATATCTGAAGATAAAATAAGAATTACCTTCATTATCTGCTCCTTTCCCTCTTACTTAATAGAGTTAAATGTTTTGTTCATGACAAGCAGAAGGTTTAAACTTTTCTCACTCATGATAAAGGAAACTTAAAATGTTCCATAAATAATTAACTCAATAAACTGCACTTTACTTTTGGCTAAAAATCATCATGACATGACGAAAATTGGTTTATCATTTATCTCATCCACAGGCCATGGTGTATTCTACTCATTTTTCTCGGCACAGAAAGAAAAAGAAAAACACAAAAAAATGGGACCCAAGTAGATGTTTAATTGAGCCGAAAGTTTACTTTAAGCCACTTTAATTTATGTAGATTCTGCTGGGTCTCCAATCTTTAGTGTGCACAAAAGGTGTATGATGACATCCCCCCCCCCCCCCCAACTCTTATTCCAATGACCCCATCCACTCTCCCCGCTTAAGATCAATGTCTACCAGAACTACCTATGATCAGGGTGGAATGGAACTTAGAAATAAAATAAAATCTTTAATAATAATAATAATAATAAAAATAATAATAATAATAATAATAATAGTCCATCAGCATAGGGATTCAAATCACTACACAACCTATGGAAAACGAGGCCACCATGATCCTTCAACTTTAAGGGAAAGGAGACCAGAGTTTACTTGCATACATATAAAACTCTACATGAATAGTTTCCACAATGCACTGCAAATCTCAAATCTATATCGCATGTATTGACCTTACATATGTACCAAATATACAATATCCAGAGGCCCATTAACATTTAAAAAACTCCCCATTGCTGTCAACCCAACAACATTCATGCATTTAACACTCGGGTGAAGACAAATAATGTACAAGCAACCACTGAAAGCCAAAAAGCAATAGTGCAAGCTATTGTCAATTAGACAGGAGTAAGACACATGAAATCTGCATTAATAAATATAATAGAGATCATAATCTCAAATAATCATATTTAAAATGTCTACAATAATGTAGTAAATGGTATTCAAAATCTGATGACAAGTAAAATGAATTAGTCTTGACTTTTTCAAAGAAAATTTAAATCATAGTCGCACCACGAAAATGAATAAATTC
This sequence comes from Melibe bucephala, assembly GCA_039654525.1. NCBI lineage: Eukaryota > Metazoa > Mollusca > Gastropoda > Nudibranchia > Dendronotidae > Melibe > Melibe bucephala. The sequence continues at coordinate 10,312 of JBCJKE010056937.1, read as the reverse complement.
TGCAAAAATATTACATGATTGCTGCAAGTTTTGATTTGTGTGTCTGCATGTGCGTGTGTGTGTGTATGCGTGTATTTCTGTGTCTGTGCATGTGTATTTGAAATAGAAATTCTTTTCCAAATTAAATTTTAAAAATGTAAAACATAAATCCAAAATTATTTAAGAAATATTTCATCAAAAATATTACAGACAAAGTTGAACAATGCAATGCTAAAAATAACAACAACAACAACAAACATACAAAACCCCCCCATAAAAAACAACAACAATGACAAAAGAGTTGGATACATGATAATATAGGAACACCAAACAATTACATGTCACTTGTGGGTGTAAGATGAAAATGATTTGCACTGAAATGCAGTCTTGAAAGACAAACATTTTCAAGCATAAGTACATGTAGAACAATTATGAAAGCCCTTAACACGAAGATGGATTAGATGGATATGAAATCTGCATCCACCCACAAACCCAGGTTTATTAACTTTCGACATGACTAAAAATATCTATTCCCCTGCAGGCCTTATTACTTCAAGTAAGTTCAAGTACAAATCAACAGAGACAACATAGCGTGACTGCCTGGAATGCAATCTTCATTCAAAATTCTAAACACAACCAAGATATCTACCACTGATCTATACTTAAGATGTGTATTGCCATGCCTTGTGTTGATGTCTTGCCAAGGTGTCATCTTGATCATCTTCCACACTATACCATATTATTATTGTCACTTTTTCAACGGGGACTTTTGAAATTGTCTAGATCTAATTCTTAGATGTGCCAGAATTTTGCCCCGTCTGCCTCAAGTTTGTGTTTATAATATAGAGGACAGTGATATGAATAAATGATAGTGACACATAATTTATCTGGTTCATCTATTATTCATATCTTTTTAAAATGCTAATTTTTGTTCACTGAATGATACATTTTCTTATCTTTAGCGCAAGTATGTGAGAAACATCTCTTCCTCAAAGTTGTTCCACCATTGAAAACCCAAGCAAATTTTTAGATTTCACATTGACTATTTCAATATCTTGGGGCTCACCATCCACTAAAAAGAATGAACACTCTAGTAATGTCATTCGAACAATGAAACTAATGAAAGAACGAATGAGGATTGCTGTCGGTGAGGCAATAATAATGCGTATTAGACCACAGAAAAATATGCAGTCCACACACTAAACAAGAATTATGATTGAAGACCACAAACTTGACATGCACCAGGACTAGGACCCAACACACCACAGCACATAAAAAGCTAAAGAAAACTTTTGTTCATTCCAGCATTTCATGATATTCCTGTCTGCCATATTCAAAAGAAGATTCGCGTATATCTCACTCTTATGAAATAATAGACAGTCTTTCATTTTAACATGGCATATATGTATATTGCTTATTTTCAAAATTAAAATGCCTCTTTATCTTCTCAACTGCGGAATTATTTTTATTGAAGATTCATGAGAGGCATCTATAATTAGCCCTATCTTTTAAACTAAATTGTCATTAATGCTCTTTCAAGACATTTTGAGAAAATGGATGGAGAGGTCCAATGGTAATAAGAGAATTCCTTTACGAACTCTGGGAATACGGTAGTCTTCTATCAACAGATCTATTGACAAAATCGTTAAGACTGGTTCTTCCCATTGACAAAAGGATAGAGGATGACCATAACTTTTAATCAAAACAAAAAAAAAACAACAAAACAAAACAAACAAAAAAAATCAAATCAAATCCGAGGCAGATCTTTAGCTCTCTCTAAAGAGCATGAGGCAGGGACTCACAATACAGCGAGACAAAAAAAGAAAAGAAAAGAAAAGAAAAGAAGACGTATTGATTTTCAGTCAAAGTCACTGATAAGAATTGAATTCCACTCTTTCAAGAGACAAAAGACAGATTTGTTTTGTTTTTTTATGTAAGAAAGAAAGACAGAAAAGATTAAAACAGTAGCTATAAAACCAGATTTGACACTTGTCAACAGTTTCGAAGTAGTACAACATTGTCTTTACTGATAAGAATGATCTCATATTAGAAATAACAAGACTTGGTTTTAGGCACTTTTGATAATTTGAATCTCCCATCTTTCTCAATGGTCTTCATCATAAAGAAAATAGATTCAGCATGTAAATAATTATGTAAATGTAAGAAAGTCAGTTTCTGCCTCAAAAAAACACCTGTAACCTGTGATCCAGCAAGAACGATTATCAATCAAGGAGTTCCATTTGTGTCATTCCGATATTTCTTCAACCTGTTTAGCAAAAACTCTAAATTCCCTTTTCTTTGATGATTGATTTCACGACACATGGAAAAATAATGAAATCTAAGGTACATTAGCCTTCATTTAAATATAGTTAGTGGTTTTTGAAATTCAGGTTGTTAAAAAGTTTATTGCATTTTTTTTTTTTGATCGCCACAATATAAAATAATATATGCTGACTTCAAGTCTAATGTAGAACATTAGATTATATATCTTGGTCATGGTTTTATCCATATGCAAACCTGGACTTACTCAGTTACTGTGACTGTTCAAAGCCCATTTAGGTAAACATCATACTTGACACAGTTGACAAATAATATACTTGCCAAAGTTGACAAATAATATACTTGCTACAGTTGATAAATAATAAATGTGCAACAGTTGACAAATAATAAATAAAAAAAAAATAAAAAGATTACAAGAAAGCACATTAATGCTGTATAACCCAAATATGCATGTAACAGGATAGATCTACGTGTAAAGCAGAATGACAAAGTGGATATGAATATGAGAGGGTATAATTATAATATGGTAATACTCAACTTTCTACATTTATCGCTTTAGATATTTGTGCATCATTTGCCAACATATTAGCGGTATAACAAGTTTATATTTAAAAGTGGTTGAGTTTACCTTGCCTACCACATGTATACTGTAAGCGGTGAGCTGAGAGATATGACATGTTTAAATGATTTAAAGTGGCAAGAGGCAAAATTTTACATGTAGATATCTATTTGTCTAAAACAAAACTGGGTTTACGTTGCCTACCACAAGCGGTGAGTTGGGAAGTATGATATATATATATATATATATATATATTGTGATTTAAGATGGCCATGGGCAAAAACCATTTCAACCATAGGTTTCCTGAATTAAACTAATAACTTCATCATGGGCTTTTAAATTAAAAATAACTTTCACAGAATTCACAATTTGCTATCTACCAAAGTGTCCAATTATTCTGATTGCAAATAGTGATAGTCTTCAGCAAATGTTTATGTACTCTATCAATTGGAACACATTTGGCAACAGCAATCTGTGAAAAAATAGATATATCCAGCACCGTAGCCCAACTTATTAGTTAAGTCCTTTTATTCATTTGCTTTGACTATATAAGAAAAACCATAAAGAGTGAATGGACTGTGGTATGCTGTATCCAATCCACATTATATTCATTTAAAAAAAAAAAAAATAAATAAAAAAAAAAAAAAAAAAAAAAATAAAATCTCTGCAAGCACAGCCTGTTCATTCCCCATAGCCATCCACATTTCAACAAAATGTACAAGATCAAAAAGTCCAGGACAAAAATATATTGAGTGACAAAGTAAAGCATAGATCTATGCATCGTTTATCATCATTATTACACAAAAAAGACATATCACTAACTGTTCCTTCCACTGGTGATGAAAATATGATAAACCATCCACAATAAAGCAAAGATCATGGCAAAATATTATGTTACAAATAATAATATCATGATTAAACTGGTACCGACAACACAAAGAGCATGCAGGAGTTTAAATCACCTAAAACAAAATTAAATTTGTAAAAATGTATCACCCGTTGAAAAACAGAAGAAGCAAAGGAATAATTAAAACCTACTGAACAAAAAACAAAAAAACTTTTCAAGGGACAAATCTCTACATATGTTCCTCAGTTCAACTTCTTATTACTTATTTGAATAAAAAAAATAAAGAAATAAAAAAATTATGTATATTTATAGATACAATAATGTGCTTCTTGAGACAAAGTGATCCTTGGAACAAATTTGAATTGTAGTAGAATGTAGTTTACATGGTTTGGATTTGGAAACAGCAAACAGCGGTAAAATGTATTGAATAGTTTTCGCACAAAAGGAGCACAGCAAATTTGTTAAAAAAAAAAAAAAATGAAATGACCTTAGATGAACAGCACTGCCATTTATTTAAGCAATCTCGAGAAGAGCACTCTTATTCAACCCTGTGTTTGGATACAACAAAAATATAATTCCAGATACAACAAAATAGCACAAAAAACGGCTCATTCAGAGATTAAAGAAAATCCCAATTATAATATACACAATATACAAACATGCATATATGTACATACATACATATATGTACATACATACGTACATACATACATACATATAATATATATATATAGATTCATTCACTCAATCTGATTATTTACACAACTGCAAGACAAGTAATACCCATTGATATATGATGTCTACATTGATATATGATGTGTCCTTTTTAAGCTTAACCGAGTACATAATATATATGTAGTAAAATCATCGTTCACTGTTTTCAAATGTTCTGTCTAAGAGTTCAAAGTCTGAAAAAAGTAGAAGATTCAAACTCCATGATATGATAAAATCTTTAAAGCTCTCTTGCCTTGATAAGAATTAGACTAGAGACTTTACATGAAAATGTACTTCACAATTTCTTTCTTTCTTTTTTTTTCATTTAATTTTATGTCTTTTTTAGACTGTGATTTCCTTTCACTTTCTTCTTCTCTTTTTTATTATTTTAAGTTTGCTTCTTGGCTTCTTTGTTTTTTGCTTTTTCTTTGTCCTCTTTTATTGGTTTACTATTCTGTGTAAAATAATTCCTTTTATAGATAATCTTCATATATGATAATTATTTGTTATCCAGCATATTTAATTTAGAATCTCATTTTAACATTGTCATGCCTTTCAAGAGATTGATTCAACAACTAACGTTGAGAAATTGAGTCAAGTAATTATTTTGGGTATTAAGTTGTATCATAATCTCAACAAACAAAAAAATGTCTCAAGGAGTATTTCTGTCCAATGAGTCAAATATTTACGGTAAACTGGATCAAATATGAATGCATTAGAAATATCGATCATGTGAAGACTTCTAAAAAAACTTCCTTAAAATATTAACATATGACAAGCATAAACAATAAAATTATCCTTCTTGACTATTTTGTTTGAAAATGAACGTACTGTGAAGCATAGATGACTCCCACTCAAAGAGGCCTGGCAAATCTGTTTAACTTGTGCGTGTGCTTGCGAACTACATATTAAGCATTAGTCGCAAAGAAGTATGACCAGAAATGGGATTCAGTCATGATATCAAGATCAAATTCTATTAAAACCTTTTTCATTGATATGGTACATCAAGTGTCTTCTATATATGTGCAAACTTCCAGGCCAAGCAGGACAGCTGTACTCTATCAATCACTGAAAGCCAAGATCATAGTGAAATTTTCTTTTCTTTTTTCTTCTTTTTTTGTCTGTTTGGGTGAAGTAGTTAGCAATTGTGGGTTGTTTTAATACTTTTTAAAAAAACATTTTTCTTGAATCAGATGATGAGGTGATAAAAGATTTAGACCTACATGTAAGAAAACAAAAAGGAGGGTCTCAGTATACAGACGAGGTGACAATGTCTAATGGCAAGAGCCAATGACACAAGGCCTTTGGCCATGGCATCCAATTAAAGAAAATAATAAAAATAAAACAAAACCAATCATAGAGGTCCACATGATCAGCTGTCACTCTACCCAATCTTGTGCTTAAGTTGAGAGAGTGTGTACACTTTATCATTTGTTGTCATCATGATTGTTGGGTGCCGCCCCAACTTCAAACCTAAAAAACGCAATACAGATTGGCGCAGACTTAACATTCCACGCTTCTTTCCTTTTGCAATGACTTCAACTCTATTCTCCTTTTTTATCTCCAACAATCTTGATGATTATTCCAGCATATAAAATGGGAAAGGCAGGGAGTGTGGTGGAGACACAGTCCAATATTGGCCTTTAGCTTGTTTTAATATTGATAGTAGCTATTTTCGTTGCGACCAATATGACCATCCCTTTCTATTTTAACCACAGAGGGTTCTTTGACATGCGTACAGCAAAGCAGAAGAGACCTCCTGGTGTGTCTATCTTTGATGGGACTAGGCACTCATTTATTCTGCCTACCACATATCAAGGAGCAAAAAAAAAAAAAAAAAAAAAAAAAAAAAAAAAAAAAAAAAAAAAAAAAAAAAAAAATCATCAGATTTCAGATTCAAGTCTGCATAACTGGGGATTAAACCCTTGACCTTTGGCCTAGTGGTTGAGTGCCCTGATCACTCAGTTCCTCAGTGCTTTGTTTTCATTAATTCAGGATGAATTTGTTCGACTTAACTCTGTTGATGTTCGAGTAAGGCAAGATGCTGATAAAACGTAGATACAGAAATAAAATCTAGATCACAGGAATTACTTGACTTACTCCAGAATATGACTTGTGTGTGTTCTGGATATTTGTGCTACATTCAGTGCTATTCTTATATCCTATACACACCTATATTTCATTAGTGAGCTAACATTTTGGTCTAAAGTGGTTTCGAGAATAATATCAGAGTATAATTTGGGCATTAATTATTGTTTATTGTCTTAATTTTTCAAATTAAATCACTCAAGCTAATTCGCATCAACAAGCCCTTGACTTGGGCCAAAATGTAAATGACTTAGGCCATCATGTTAGCACACTGACGATTTTGCAAATGAATTAAAATAAATCAATGGTCAACTAGAACTTGAAAACAATTCAAAAACATATTTATGGATACTAAAAAACTTCACTAAATGAAAGACAGTTTTTGATATATTCCTTGAATGAATCTGGCATTGATGGAAGTACCCTCTTATTGGGCACACTGAAAATCTAAAACTTCTCTTGGTAAGAGCCTTTTTAAGGCATAACATGAAATTAAAAATCACTGCCATGCACAACACATTCTCTTTAAAAAAAATACAACATAAAACAAAAAACCCAAACAAATTAACATAGGAACAAACAATACCAATCTTCCCTCCCCACTAAAATAAAAAATGCAAAAAAAAAAAAAAAAAAAAGAAAACAAAACAAAAGACAAATCTTCCCTCCCCAAGAAAAGAAAAAACGAAAAAAAAAAAAAAAAAAAAAAGACAACAAAGCAAGACACGCAAGCAAAAGAAAGCACCCTGCCTCCACCCTCCACCCCTCCCCCTGTTTTACTTAAACACAACAATGACTTGCTTGAAAGATCAAGCATGAACTTAACTAAATGGTCTTGACTCGTTGACATTGATATCCTGAAATTTTAGTGCCACATATTACACCACAGGAGTGTATTAAGAAAATTTGTTCAGATCATTCACAATGTCAATAAAGCTAAATAAATAAATAATGTCCACCAACAGATCAAGAACAGGAAACATTTATCATACACTTCGTCTCAACAGCAACCTTTATCATTCTCTGTGTTTGCCGCTAAATGCACAGTCTCTTTCGGTCGAGCAAATCCTTGCTTCACTCCATCCCATCCATCTTCTATCTTGATGTGTCCATCAAGGAGATGTTGATATGTGTCTCTTGCAATGGAAGAGAATGACTCCTCCACATTCTGACCAGTTTTGGCAGAAGTTTCAAAAAATTTCAAACCATGCATTTCTGCAAAACGGCGTCCCTCCCTTGCAGTAACTTGTCGCCTCTCCTCATTGTCTGCTTTATGGCCAAGGATAACAAAAATAGCTTTATGGGGCTCAATGTGTTCACGAGCTTCTTCATACCAGTCTTTCAGATTCTCAAAGCTGCTCCGTTTGCTGATATCGTAGACAATCATAACACCAACAGAATTTCGGTAATATGACCTTGTTATTGATCTGAAAAGATTCAAGTATTTTTGAATGAGCATTACAATGTAAAAAAAAATCCAAACTCAACAGCATGTGTATTTGTGTGTGTGTGTATATTGATGTGATTATTCACACATAAGGTTCAATAACTCTGGCATTATCCACCCACATATTCCTATTGGGCTGTGTTTAAGGCCGAAGGATGATAAGGATGCATGAAATTTGTAAGAGAACTCTGATACGATCATCACCGTGACTATGTTTAATTTTTTAAAAAGTAGTGAAGAAAAAAAAAATTAGTTTGGGATACCTAGTTGTAGTATATAGCTGTTGAACACAAATAAATCCATGTAACTAACACAGGATGACCACAACCTTCGGCATCAATACACTTAATATCTACAAAAGGATACTGTGGGAGAATAATGTCAGCCTATGCAATGATAGAATGCAAAGAAATTGTGACCATTTCATGCAAATATATCGCACCAGGAATATCAAATTAATAGAAAATCATTTAATCATTATTATCTCAATTAATCATTTCAAAGAATATTTAAGAAGTCATTAGTCTTATTTGTTTTGAAAAGAATGATAGCCACTATGTCTTGCTCTTTGTTCTTTGAGGATTATCCATTGTACTTCTCAATAAAAACTGACAGACTCAGTCAACTGAGTATTCTTGTCAACACACACAAAAAAAAACAACAACTTAGGCTTGTATTGAGATGGTATACATAAGTTTCTGTTTAAAACCTTCTGTCCCTTTATTGCACTTGACACTGACTGGCAGCTTATTCCATAAATATAATCTAAAAGTACTAGTACTAAGGAAGTGTGAATACAAATGACTACCTACACTTGAAGATGATAATGTGAATGTTGGAACACCAGATCTCGTAAAGTTATTTTTCATTTGGAATTCTCCAAGTGGTAATACTGCTTCATTATTAATGCCTTGAAATAAATGGTAAACTTATTTCTAGCTCTTTGCTCTTAGAGGGGTATGCAGTGCAATTTGTTCATGTTTATTTTTGTGTACCTGATGTGTTGTTATAGTTGTTCGTTCAAAAGCTGTTTGCCTTTTAAAAATATTTTCTCTAAATAATCTATTTGTTTATGGTAATGTGGATCCCATACATACCAGCCATTATCTAGGAAAGGTTTTAGGAATGTTTTGTGGCACTTATCTTTAATATGTTGATGACAGTCATTGATATCACACTTAAGGAATACTAGTGGACCATTTGCATTCTTCAATACTGAATGCTTTTGGTCTTTCCACTGTAGTTTATTATCTATGACAACACCTAGGTATTTTGCACTTCTTGTAATCTTTAATGTTTGGTAGTGCAGGTATAATTGGTTTGATTCTTTAAGTGTCTTTATAATTAATATTTTAAGTACCTGGCATTTTTCTGGGTGGAATTCCATTTTCAAATCTTTTTCCCATCATTGGAGTGTTAAGATCAATTTGTAGTAATTTACAATCATCAATATTTTTTTCTATTTTTCTGCACAGGCTATCGTCTACAAATAATCTAATTTTAGTGCTTGTATCAGTTTTTTATCAATGTCATTTTCCTGTAATAAAAAAAAATTAAGTGGACATAATACTGTACCCTGTGGTACTCCACTGACAGAACAGGTTTGGGGCTTGATTCTTTTCCTTTTTCAATGACTGTATGAGTTCTATCTTTAAGGAATGCTTTGGTCCAATCTAGTTAATTTCTCGTATTCCATAATGTTTTAAGTTCTGTTAATAGACCATAGTTGTCCCTTTATGGAAAGCTTTTGAGAATTTAAGGAGTAATGTGTCTATTTGGGAACGCAGTGAACTCGTCACACAATGAAGTCGACGCCACAACTTCAGTGATCTTGTCACAGTTATCACGTCACATACTCAAACTTGTGAGAACCCGTGGATACCCTAGCACATCAGGTAGCTATTATCAATACCGGGCTACACAATCGTATGAACTGTCGGGGGGGTATAGATAGATAGATTAAGAGAGAGACAGACATACAGACAGATTTTGGTAAAGCAGTTTATAACAATGGTAGTATATAGGTGATGTTATTTGCAGCTAAATGCAGTTCAAGCAATACGGAAAACAGCCTAGTTATGAGACAATGAGGTCAATCTTAAGTCAATGACTCTTCTCTCATTGTTTCCTCATGCTGGCCTTGTTTTGTATATTTGCTTTTTTATTTTTCTTAAACATTAGGATAGGGTGTGGGGAGAAACACATATTTTTATTAATAATACTGCGTAATAAGATATTCCATGGACTGTCATGATCCTTATAATAATAATAATAATAATGCAATCGATTTATATAGCGCTGAAGCTTCCACCCAGAGGTGGTCAGTAGCGCTTAATAGAAAATTCCAAGTCCAGTTTCAATGCTCTTAGGTGTCAAAATGTTTCTTAAAAAGTTCAGT
>JBCJKE010056827.1:0-11096 GCA_039654525.1 Melibe bucephala | reverse complement strand
TCTCAAGCCATTAAATTATAACTTATTTGACTTATCCAATACAGTCTCAAGCCATTAAATTATAACTTATTAGACTTGTCCAATACAGTCTCAAGCCATTAAATTATAACTTATTTGACTTATCCAATACAGTCTCAAGCCATTAAATTATAACTTATTAGACTTATCCAATATAGTCTCAAGTCATTAAATTATAAAATAATATATTTGAGCTATCCATTGTAGGCTTTTTTACGTCATTATTGACGATTTTGTAGCAATAGCACTGCTATGCATGGGCTGATATTTCAAGAAGAAATAAGGGTGCCCAGCCACATTCCAGCCCAGCCGGTGGTCACAGTGGCTCAGCGGTAGCGCTTTGGACTCGCAACCGAGAGGTTGTGGGGTTTGAGCTCCGTTGGGGACACTGATTAAACCCTTGGGCAAGGTTTTTAACACAAATTGCCTAAGTTTGCGGCGCTGCTCTTGCAGCTGACGCTTGGTTTTCGGTTAAAAACCAAAAGATAATTTCCCTTCGGAGATTAATAGAGTGTTGTTTTTGGTTTTTTTTTAATTTATTCTCTTCCCCCTGATCGTTGCCTCTTCTAATTGAATTCAGAGTAATGAACTGGTCAGTAAGTCTGAGGTAGAAGTAGAAGAGATTGTAGGGGTGAATGAGTCCAAAAGATTTTTGGCAGAAATTGAATTTTGCCAGGGCGGCGGCTGATATGGCCTGCACATTTAATTTTAACCACCAAGGATTCTTTCACATGTACAAAAGCACATGGGACCTCTTAGTTTATCGTCCGTCAAGGATGGGACTAGGCACTCCTTTATCCTGCCTATAACAGGAGAAGAGTGCGAAAAACTTGGATTTTAATTCAAGCCTGCACAGCTAGGAAGGAATCCTGTTACCTTCAGCGTGATGGTTGAGTCGCCTAATCTCTGAGCTATCTGTGCTCATTATCCATTGCAGTCTAAAGCCATTAAATTATAACTTGTTTGAATTATCTATTATAGTCTCAAGCTACTAAATTATAACTTATTTGACTTATACTTATTCATTGGTTCATCAAACTATTATTTCTATTAAGTTATAACTTGACTTATCCATTGTAGTCTAAGGCCATTATATTATTACTAACTCATTGAATTTGACTCATCAATTCAAGTATTTCAACTACTGTCTGAAGTCATTTTATTCAAAACAAATTTGCCTTATCCATTGTGGTTTCATGTCATTTTATAACATTAACGCAAAGATTTGACCTCATTCCTCTTTAAAGTGGAAGTCATGAAGGCCTACAGTTAATGCTACCTTTCATAATACTTTACAATAAGCCTTGACCTGATGTCAACCCATCATAAAATGAAACACAAAGAAATGTCTCTACATTGTTGTATATATATAGTTCATTTACATTTACAGAGAGAGCATAATAATAAAAAAAAACCAACAGAAAAAAAAAAAAAAAAAACCCAACACATCAGGCATGATGAACAAACTAAAACATGAAAACAAGATAAAACTAGTAAATGTTATATAATATAATATGTTTTCAAACACCATTGTACCATAAGGGTCAGTGGAAAAGAAATGTAAAATTAACTGTAATATTATATGCAGATTTATCTATTGGTAGCAGTAAGTATGCCCACAACCAAAATATATAAACAATGAAGTATAGTTTAGTGGCTCAGCTGAAGTGCCTTGGACTCGCAACTGAATGGTCATAGGTTCGAGTCCCATTGGGGACATTGTGATTTAACCCAAGGTTGTTTCCACTAATTGCCTCCATTTGGGGCACTACTCTTGCAACTGTTGCTTGGTTTTCCTTGAAAAACCAAGGCAAATTTCTCTTCAGGGATGAGTAGTTGTTTTTTGGGGGGGGTTTTTTTTAGGGTTTTTTTTTTTTTTTTGGGGTCTTTTTTTACATACAGTGGTGTCCATTGTCAGTGTGCGAGAGTAGCATTAAATGTTATAATGACAAGCCAGTGGATGAGTGGAATGTTTGTTAGTCTGAATGGGAGCATTGCCCCTTGTATTTAATAGCCAACTGGACACGTGTCTAGAATCCTCTGGATGATACACACTATAGCAGGAAGACTTATACACTCATTCTCAGGATGACTGTCAGAAAGAGTTTCAAACATGAACAAGGCATAGAAAGAATCACAACCTAATACATGCAGCATACAATTCTCCGGGTTAATTTTAGTTTACATTCTTATGCAAAGGTGTTAATGCACTGATAATCTGAATTGAGATACTAATAAATTGTTAAAGAATTTTACAGATCCCATGCAGCTGGACTCGTACCCTTTTTACAACAATCAATGCCAACTGATGACATCTTGTCATGTCAGCCTTAGTTCAGCCACTGATGAATACAGGCAATTGACTTTGGTTGCAACAATTCATTCACTTCTCAGTATATTCTTGGGTTGTAAATGGGGGAAAAAAATAGAGACAAAAATAAACCACACCAGCTGCAAGCATTTTTAAACAGTAAATAACTTTAAGAAAGTTGACCTTGGGTGAACAGAGTCTATAATACATGATAGGTTCAACCAAAAAAAAACAAAGAAGACCCACTGTAACATCAGCCCCATCAGTTTGATAAGAATCTTAGCTACTCAATAAAGGCACATAATCACAAATCTTCATAAATGATGATTATAAATTATAAACATTTTTAAAATCAACTTCTTGTCCGGAACAGTGACAATTTGGAAATCTTGTAAACACAATTATTCATCCGACTCTTCCTGAGTAACATCTAATTCAAATTTTGCCTGAATAAAAAGCCCATGGAGATGTAGGTATTCAAAATACAGTAAAAACAATAGCACAATATTTTATAAAATTGATACAAGACAAAAATAAATACAAATATAAATAATAATACCAAAAACAAAACAAAAAAAAATATATATATATAAGTGGTGACTGGATAAGGGCTGACCATAATGACAGTAAGGTAACTATTTCCTACTTTGATCTAAAAAAATATAAATTATTATTATAGAGCAGAAAAAGAATCAAATAACAGCAAAAATTCTTAAATATTTTCATTTAACGCTTCCCATTGTTGAAGAGCATTTAAATATTTCATATTTCAAATGTCTTCTTTTTTTTTATTCAACATAGATTTAATAATTGTTTACACAATAGAAAAACAGAACATTGGATATACATTAAGTAAAAGTAGTGGCGGTTACAAAATGCAATTTTAGAAAATGTAAGTGGGCTTGAATTCCAGCCTTCAAACATAAACTTATTCAGAAAAAATTAGAAATGAAAACAAAAAGGAGAGATTTTGTTGGGAGGGGTAAACTGTTTCAATACAAATCTTATGGCACATATACATTAAATCAAATTCAATTCGTTTATGTACAATGAAATCAAAATAATTAAAACTCATTTCAATTAATTTTCTATCCAGTCACTTCAAAACTTTTTCTATACAGTGGAATCCAAATATGTAAAACTCTGACTGATCAATTTCCTGCTTATTTTTAAATCCTTCATATGTTATATAAATGGAATCCAATTATTATTATTCTTTTTCTTCTTCCTCTGTGGTATCAGGTGACACATAAGGCCAACATAGAATCCAATTATTCAAAAAATGCTGATAAATCAATTTTCTGCTTCATTCATGTTCACATCTTTGACTGATTTCAAACTTTTAATCTTTTTATGCTCATTATAATTCAATTTCTGAAAAATAATTTTTAGCATGCATGTTCATATCTTTGGTAGCTTTTTTTTTTTTTAGCTGATTACCATTACCTGAATATGGCATCAATTCTACCAATTCAAAGCATTAAATGCCTGACACCATCAGCTGATGATGCGCATTCACCCATTGTTCTTGTTAATCACCCATAAGCTGACAAATTTATAACACAATAGGCATAGTAGAGCAATGACTTTGGATCTACACTCTGATATGAAGTGTTTCATTCAGTTCAACAGTGCGACTTATTAACAGTCTTCATCACTCATCCGACATTGCATCTACTTGTCTTGCATTGATGTGAAAGGCTATGTTTCCCTTTTTCCATGGTCTCACACCTTTCCACGACATGATCATCAGTAGTGTGTTTATTTATATGACTTCATTACTAGTTTGAGCCTAGATTCAAGGAAACGTGTTAAAAGCTAGAGAATCTCCATAGAAGCATGTTATGGGGAGACCACAATATAGACAGCTTGTTTAGGCCCTACTATTACTCTAGGCTTGGATAGTACTGTTAGGCCTTGTAGCTCATATTCAATTCTGTTACTTGCCTTAACTGTAACTACTAGTTCAGTAGTTTTCACGAGAGTGCCTGCTTGGGAGCAGCCTAAACGGGTATTTGGGCGGAGTGGGCACAGGCAATATTTATTTATTATTATTAATCCTGCCAAAAGCTCATTCTCCTTTTACTTATAGAGTTTTCAAGTCTCTTTGAAGGTTAGGGCGTATTTTGAAATGTGATTGTCATGTGTGGATAAAGATCATCTTGCTAAGTTTTTAAATCACTTTTAAGTTTACCGGCCATGCCGCCAATTTCAGAAAGTTCAAAGACAACCATTTTCACTGTGAGACTGATCATTTTGCCACAACAGGGCAGGACTTGAGTGCATTATGTTAATTAAATCTGTAGATAGTCATTCATTTTAACTAACCACCTTGTTAAGACAGGGTAAATGCCATATCACATCATTGAACAGCTGAGGATGTCTGTTCATCAAAGTCCCAATATAGGCCACACCTTTTTCGTCGCATTGACACATTTGATTGGTTGGACAGTGGACAAGCAAGGACGGCATGCATGCATGTTACCGTTCCCAAACTCAAAGTGGTGGGAAAACTACTCAAGTGAGTAGCAGGATGCTTTTTTAAACAAACTCTAGACAGGTGTTCATAGTTACTTTGTCTATATTAAATTAACATTCCATAGCTTTTTTATTGCCAAAATACTAGGCACTGGGGTGACAGATGGCTTTTGATGGCTCAGAGTAATGATTCTAACAGAAAAATATCTGTTTTGTCAAAATAGCGGGCATTTAGGCAAAACAGGCATTCAGCCAGAGGGTACTCTCACAAAAACTACTGTACTGTAGACGTCATTCAGTTTGTTTTTATCATGCACTACTATTATTAGCAATTCTAACAGCCCTTCAGTTTTTATTATCATATAACTATAACAAATCTTATCATATACTGGGATAAAGTGTGACTAATGATTGATCTTCAATGCTCATCTGGCATTGCTTTTTTCAAGAATCTGAAGATGGTTTCATCAAAAAGAACTCTCACAATTTTAAGTCATCTGTAAAGTCGAATAAGAAGGATTCCACATGATGCAGTGAGAGAAGAATTTTGAGTACAGAGTCGATAAATAGATCAATTTTCAAAAAAATTATCATTCAAAATTCTATTAATACATTACAAATTCAAAATGAAATATAAGAAAACATTTGTATCACAGGGAAAATTGGTTTGCACATTTACAAGTATTTTAAAATATCCCAAAACAAAATCATAGGTGATACTGAAAGACATGTATAACAGAGTACCTTAGTGGTGATATATCAAGAAAATTGACAGGAGCACATTGAAGAGGAATGTCCAGGCAAAAATATAATTTCAAATAGTTCTACTTTAGAATTAAAAAGTATAAATTAAAAATTCAACAACCAGCATCTGTGCATTCCAAAAATCAACAGGTAAAAAATGTGTATGTGATTTTTTAGAGGTATGGGATGGGGAGAAGAGGTGTGTGTATAATCAAAGATGGATATAATAGAGTATTCTAGTATTCCAAAATGTTTGTCCCAATACCAGGTGCTATAAAGGTTAACATACATAAGTTATAAAGTAACTCATGAAAGAAATCAGTTAATTTTCAATTCAATCAAATAAAAAAGAAACAACTCTAGAGGGCAAACATATTTCCTAGGTCATAAACTAAATATGACAGAAATCAGTTAATTTTCAATTCAAACAATAGTAAAATCAAGTAGCTAAAAATAAATGGCATCAAGCCAATCATGAGCCAAAACACAAGTCGTAAAGTCTCAAGCCATTAAAACTGGTAAATTGGTAATTGAAGTAATTTCAATTAAAGACCAATTATTGAGGCGTACAAGTCTTCTTTTGAGCATGGCAGAAAACCATCATAAAACGTATATTATATGCTTACATGAAGAAGCCCAATATTCAAAACTCCTTTAGAAACTTGAGAATTGAGGGTGCTTGGCTTTCATTAAGAGTTTTTTAAGGGTAACCACTGCATCAGGTCTGCTTAGATATGTATCAGTGCACTGTATGCCAAAATCTTTCAGGAGAATGCTTCTTACATTTTCAATACAGAGATGAACAGAGCTGAGCAATTTGTAGTTGACAGAATGAGAACGACACCAACTGGATCTCTCTTTCTTTGGCAAATCACTCCATGTCTCAAATACTTTCAACCATGCAAAACAATCCATTTTTTCCATGCCAAAGAACTTCAAATTTCTGACTTCTGAATCAGATTCTGTTTCAAAATATGTAATGTAAGAAAAATCACTACCAAAACTAATTATTGTTGACAAAACAATAGCATCAAAGAGTAAGAACTTTTTGTTAGCCTCAGTGATAAGAAAGCCAAGCTTGAGGTCAAAAGGCAGTTTGGAAATCATGCTTCCTGTTTCAGTGATTGCATTATCGCGTATGGCTCCATACTGAGTCAATGTGTCTAAGGCTAACTGTAAAGCCATGTCACTCGGTGCCTGGACAAACTCATATACTCTCAAATTCACACCAAGTTCAAACAGTTTCAACACAGCCTTTTCAAGATGAACACGGAGGATTTCAGGAACTTTCGACTTGGTCAAAGCATCAAAGCCTTTTTTTGAATAAAGGCGATAACATTTTCCTCCAACAGAACCGCCAGCACAATTCTTTCTGTGATCAGCTGAATTCTGATTCACTAAGCATGTTTTCATCAGATTCATTTTCTGGCCTGGATCATATTTTGTCTCAACTGTCATACCACTGTCTATGACATAGCGGACCCCAGCAATGGATAAAGATTCTGCATATTTTGTAGCAAAAATTATTTTCCGCTGGTGTTGTGGGAGTCTGTCAAATACTTTTTTCAGCTCCTGTGGATGAAGCTGATCGTGAAGTGGCATACATTTGAAATTCTTCTGTCCTGCACATCTCTGCTCAAACTCTTGACAACGCCGTAAAGTTTCAACAGGTTGACTAACAAATACCATGATGTCTCCTTCCCTTTCTTCAGCATGAACTTCAATAGCTTTTGCCACCACTTTTGATTCATTATCTTCAAAGTCCTGTGAATGATCCTTGGAGTAAAGTGTCTCCACCACAAAATTTCTGCCAGATACTGTTAGCGCCCTTTTTACATTAAAATATTTGACAAAGACATCAGACTGATCGGGAGGCACCAAGAGTATGACTTTCAAATCCCGTCTTTTGGGTAAGCAGTATTTTATCATCCCCAATAGAAGGTCAGTATGCATGTTGCGCTCATGTGCCTTGTCTATGATTATGCTCGAATAACTTCTCAACTCGCGGTCTTTAAGACATTCATTCAGCAATGAATGGTCTGTTGCAAACAGAATCTTAGTGCTGCCATTAACTTTTGTCTCCAAATCACTTTTGTGTCCAACCAATGTGCCTACTTTTACTGACATTTCTTTAGCTACTTTTTCTGCTAATGTAAGTGCAGAAATATCTTCTGGTTGAGTACAAACAATGGTGCCTTTAGCAGCATAGCCAGCGTCAAAAAGATACTGTGCAATTTGAGTACTCTTGCCACAGCCATTCTCTCCCATTAGAATGGTAACCTGATTGGAATTCACATTCTCAATAATCTTGTCTCTGTGAGCATAAACTGGAAGGGCATTAATGAGACGGCTGCATTCGAGGTCAAACAAATTTTTTAAGCGATTTATATCTTCACTTTTAGCAGTTGATGCATCAAGCCTTTCAATGTTTCTATGAATGATACCATAGCTGGACAAAAAAAATTCTCTTTGCTTCAAAGCTTCTGCTAATTTGTCTCGCAAAGCATGGAAATCAATTTCTGCCTCCTTACTCATTTTTGCAGAGACAGCATTCGTGCATTTTCCTTTCAACTGGTCAATCTTTTTATCATGTTCCATTATAAGAGCAGATTTTTTAGATTCCATTGTTGATCTGGCTTGTTCCTTCTGTGTCTGCAAAAGATTTTGATTAAATGAAGTCTTGCTCTTATCATCACGTGAAGAAGACATCACATTATCTGATTCCTTATTTACTAATTTGTTCAATTTCTCCCTCAGTCTCTTAGCATCAGCCTTACTCTTAGTTTTAATCACACATTCAGAAGACTGGGCAGACAAACAAATTGACTTGTCATCAACATCAAGATCAAATGACAAATCCGATATGGCTTTTCTCAAGTACATCTTTAAACTTTCCTTTGAAGGAAATGATCTGCTCACTTTAAAGGGTACAGTTGTGGGAATGGGCTTACAATTGTCTGACTTTTTTATAGCCATGGCAGTGTCTCCATCATTTTTAGCTTGCTGATTTTTTCCACTTTTACATGCTTCATTCTTTTCATCGCTGCTGCTTCTTGACCATTCAAATTTTATATCAATGCCGAGCTTCTCTCTTAAATCAGAGATCATTCTCTTAACAGACAATTTTGCCCTGGAGACATTGGGACCAGATATGATAAATTTGCAAACAGCTTCATTATCATTTGGTCGAAAAAAGATATGATCATACAAAAGTTCATAATCATCTTTTTGAAAATGAAGAGATGACTGAATGTGCCCCTTCAAAGTTGCGACACTGTCAAAGCATGCATCAAAATTCAAAGTCACAAACAACTTCTGAATTTCAGCCTGAGCTCCAGGTTTTGCTTTTGCTTTTTTTGCTCCTGAATTGGTTGAGTATCCAGAATTGTTTGCCTCTGCTGCAGATTCTAATCTCTGCTTTACATTGAATTCTTGCTTTCTTTCTTCTCTTTTTGGACCCTTTCTTTCTTTCTCATCATGCCCTGTTTGAGGAAAGTCATGAAATGAATTTTTCTCATCATCGCTGTAACTGTGAACTTCATTTTGACTGCTTGCACCTCCTCTTCCTCCTCTATGCTTGTAAAAACCTCTTTGTGTCCCTCTACCTCTACCTCTAGCTCCACCGCGGAAACCAGTACCACGTCCTCTCCTTCCCATTTCGCTGGAGGTTTCTGACGATTGATCCGAGCTGTCGTAATCATCATCATTATCATTAGTGCTTTCTTCTGACTGATCATTGGCACCAGTTTTTATAGAACTCCTCCATTTGTCACCTCGTTTAGGCTTAAAACGACCTCTTTCCCTCCCCCTTCCATGTGTTTCAGACTTTGAACTTGAATTATCAGCATCACTATATTGTTGGGTTCTCAAGTCGGCACATGACTTACTGTAGGAGCCCCTCATTCGACTTCCTCTCCCTCTTCCTCCTGAAGACCCTTCATAAGGTCTTGCACTTGCTAAAGTCTCTTCTCTACTTAAAAAATTTTCTGTGGATTTGTTTGCATGTAAGTGTGATGGTGGAGGAGGTTCTGCTGGATAATGGGAGTATGGAGGTGGGAGATCTGGATCAACCATTGCAAAGTTTGTTTGATTGGGATAAAATCTGTTTTGAGGGGTATGAGTTGGGTATTGGTAAGGTGTCTCAGGAGTGGGTGCATTGAAAGAGAGAGTGATCGTATAGGGAGCTGAGTTACTGCTACCAGTCTGAGAAGAAACATTTCCTAAAAATGCTGATGGTGGTTCTGGCATGAATTGAGGGGCAGGTGGCCTTCCCATATTATACTGTCTACTGTCAGGATGTCTTAAAATTCCTTGATGTCCACGGTTCATTCCACCAGAGAAAGGGGGTGCTTGATTTCCTCTGTGGTAACCTTGTCTTGGGCCTTGTAAGTAATCCCTGGATGACATCTTTACGAAAATCACGTTGAAGCTGTTTAGGAAGTAAGAACATTGACAATTAAAAAAAAAAAAAAATTATGAAACTTAAGTTTACAACAAAAGGCTACCACTCAAAGACATGTAAGGGTAAAACCACACTGACACCAGACCGGATGGTCGTACCAGACATTTTTCTGGTCCAAAATCAGAAGCATCGGTTGAATAGTGATCATAGATAATAAAAAGGGGTGATCCCCCCGCACCAACAGCCAGATACCCCGCATCAGAATTTTTCGGTCGAACATGTTCTTCTGAAAACGTCTGTGTCGGTCTTGACTAAGGGTGGCCCTGTCATCGCGGAGCTCGGCTCGAGCGGAAATGTGACAAATGTGACATATTCGCTTTTTTTTGTTTTTTTTAAAGGGTGCTTGGCTGGGAAAGATATTAATGCAAAATTCTTCATCGAAACTCTTTTTAAGTATCAAATTCGAGTTCAGCGACCTCAAAAACCCCCGGGTGCGAAGGTTTTTATATTTTTAGCTGTTTTAAAAAGTTACGATTATTTGTTTGTGCGCGTGTTCTCGGTGTGTCTGTGCATGTTTGTAAAAACACTACTGTGCAAGTGTGCTTGATATATTTTGGTGTTGGGCTACAGCTATGGTACTTTCTAATCTATCATACGTAGTAAATCTCTTTCTATTTTTCCATCTATCTCTAATTTCTCTATCTATATAACATTATCTACCTAACCATGCACCTATCCATCTATCTACAATGTATCTATCTATCTATCTAATCACCAATCAGTCTATCTATCTATCTATCTATCTATATATCTCTTTATATGTCTTTTGATTAATCTCTATATCTCTTTATCTTCCCCTCTTTCCTCTCTATACATAGCTATTTCTATACAAGTATAAGATAAAAGATGGTATGTCTGATCGTCGGGCTCCGGTGACTGTGGTTATCGCAGCCGGCAAAAAATCATCCTGCCCGTTCTGACAGTCTGGTCTGGTGTCAGTGTGGTTCTAGCCTAAAGATGATTGTTGTAACTAAGCCTATAAAAAAAAAAAGAAAAGAGAGAGAGAAAGGGAGAAAGAGAGAGAGAAAGAGAGAGAGAGAGAGAGCGAGAGAGAGAGAGAGAGAGAGGGAGAGAGAGAGAGCA
>JBCJKE010056716.1:0-11818 GCA_039654525.1 Melibe bucephala | reverse complement strand
AAACCACTTTTTTTTTCTCTGACATAGAATAGATCATGTTTGTAAATGTAAGTCCTGAAACAAAAGCTCAAAAGAGGTTCTAGTTATATTGTGGCTGTATTATTCGATCAGCCATTTGCTCATCAAAGAAAACTGACATAAAATCTTTAATGCTGCTTGTGTAGTGTATGCTCAAAGGATATTAAAAAGATTGGTGCAGGTGAAAAAAAAACCCCAGTTCATCCGAATTTATATCTTCTATGTCATTTGCCCTCAACTCAACATCTTTATTCTTCTTGCTCGAGACCTTTCTTATGACCTGATTGCAACCAAATTGCTGCTCAATACAGGTTGCAAGTTAATAGAGTCAATTGTGCATGTGTAAATTTAATTTGACGAATTTTGTGTGTTTTATCTAGGTTCTAGCCACGGCCCCTTCCAACATAGCTGTGGACAACCTGGTGGAGAGATTGGCCAACTACAAACAGCGGATTGTCAGGATAGGTCATCCGGCCCGCCTGCTGGGTCATCTGCAGAAATATTCCCTGGATGCCATTGTGTCTGGGAGCGAGGAGAAGGGAATTGCCAGGGATGTGAAGACTGACATTGACAAAGTGATGGTAAATAAGTTGTTGTATTTTTTACATGGAGAGTCTTTTGTTTAATATTCCAATTTAGGGAGATTATTTTGTTTTTCCTTTTTTTAATTTGTAAAGGATTCGTTAGGATTATTACTTATTTTAATTATTTATTTTTCTTTCTTTTAACCTTTCTTCTGTTTACTTTGTCTTACTCAATTCCATTCCATTGAAACAGGGCAAACTGAAGAGAGCAAAAGGGCAGGGGGAAAGATCTGCTTTACGCACTGAGCTCAAAACCCTGAGGAGAGAGTTGACTGAAAGAGAGGAAACTGCAACACGTGAAATTCTCTCCAGAGCAGATGTAGTTCTTGTGACCTTGACCAGTGCCTCTAAGGAAGGACCATTGAAGCTCCTGAAAGATGACCACTTTGATGTGGTAGTCATTGATGAATGCTCTCAGGTAGGCATTAACATTGAAGGATAATTCTTAATAATGTGAGAAATATATAATAAACTTTCGAGCATACACAATACATATCAGTGAGTTATGGTAAAAAAAAAAAAAACGTCAAAAAGGATTAGGGAATATGAATTTCTAATTTTTTAAATTAAAATTAAAAGCCAAAGTAAGAATTCTTAATTATTTTTATTGTTCCAATAATCCAAACAGCCCAAAACAAACTGAGGTCCTATCAAACTTTTAAAATCCATTCTAAAAGTGCGATCTACAATTGTTTTCAGACAGATAAGATTGAAAATAGAAGAAAACATCTCACATAGATTAAAGTGGTTTTAGACGAAACCAAAAGACATTGAGTGTTATATGGGCCAACCAATGGATAACCACTGTGATTACTTTGCACCTCAAATGTAGAAGTGAATGTCATAGGCCTGAATATTTCAGCTGCATTTGACATAACTAACAGATATGTATTGTTAGAAATCTGAAAAGACAAAATAAAAATGGACAAAATTACATACAGTTCACATTTCCCAACTCCTTAGTCAAACCAATGCTGCTGTACAGAACAGGCCCTTGGGCACACTAACAAAAATAGAAGAAAATTAACTAGACCCTTTCCACAGAAAACAGCTTAGAGACATTCTTCGCTTACACTTTGAAACCAAGATCTCCAACAGAAATTTGTACAAATACATAATGAATCCCCATAGCCAATTCAAAATCCAGTAGACAAGATGGATATTTGTAAGGCATGCCCTATGTCGACGAAGGAGTCTGTGTCAACAAAGCAATGGCACATTATTTTTCTCTTCAAGACAAACAAACCAGACAAGACAAACACGCCAGAGGATGGCCAGCAATAACACTTCCTATAACATTGAATGAATCAATACTATTGAATGCCTTTTAAAGGAAAATAACATTTTTGACAGGATAAGGCACAAAACAGAGATGCTTAGAATGTCTTTACTTTAGAATCAAGGAAAACAGCCAATGATGTGAAGTCGTAACATTCTTGGTAGTGGAAGGCTCTTACAAAGTAAGTAAGTAACTAAAGGGCTGAAGAAACACTGGTGATCGCATTCTCATCAGTTGATATATTAGTATTCTCTTTTTCTCTTTTTGCTCTGATGACCATTTGAAAGTGTACACTGCTGTACAACACTGTTGACATATTTGACACCTGTCTATGGGTCATCCTGACTACCTGCCACATTTCTAGTTTTGCCTGTTTCTTGGGGCCAATATATGTCTGTTTTCCGCATGTGGGGACATACCTGTAGTTTATGTTGGGCTGTTTCTGCCTCATTCAAGTATGGTGTGGTCACATTCTAGTATCAAAAATTACCTGTATAAAGAATTATTTTGATCAGTAAGCATCATGTAGGTAAAGATTTTTTTTTTATCTCTCAGGCTCTGGAAGCAGCCTGCTGGATTGGTTTGCTTCAGGCTCCGAGATGCGTCTTAGCGGGAGATCATCTTCAACTACCCCCAACAATACTGTCTAAAGAGTAGGTACACCTGAGGATTATTCTTTCTAAGACTGAGCCCTTGCTCCTCAACACTCAGAGCCCTGTAATATTTGCATTTTAACCTATCTTTCAAAAATCCTAGTTTTTGTTTTGATTTTAATTTAATTTAAGCTTAAGCTTTATATAAGTAAGGACAAGGTATGATAATTTCTCATGCATGTTATGGTTTGAGTTTTTGTTTGTTTGTTTTTTTTGTCAGAGCTGCTAAAGATGGACTGGAATTGACTTTGATGGAACGACTCTTGAACACACTGGTGAAGGAGAAGGAAAAGGATGTGGTGAGGATGTTGACAACTCAATATCGCATGCATACTGATATCATGCAATGGGCGTCAGACCAACTTTACCAGGGAAGACTCACTGCTCACCAGTCTGTAGCATCGCATCTTCTCATGTAGGTAGTGATGGAATGTCTAGTGTACAAAAGATTAATGAATAAAAAAAAAAAAAGAAAAGACCAAAACAAAATTAATCAAAATGAAAAATCCTTATGCTTGGGAGTTACATGGATGTGTATCAAGCACATTGGAATCTGAATCCAGGAAACCTTGGTTCAAATTCAAACTTGTGACTTTATTAAATTGTATACATTTGTATTTTATTTGCAATGATTGTTGTTTTCTGCATGCAATAAATACAGAAACTCACGCACTGATTGAATGTTTTTCCCTATCATTTTTATTTTACCTTTGTTTGCCACCAAAATAAAAGTGAGGGAAAGAGAGAGATCTTTTGAAGACTTAATGCCCTTGAGTTCATCGCTTTAGTTAGTCAGTTAGTTAGTTAGTCAGTTGTGTCTTTTTAATTTGTTTATTTTGTATTTTGTGCGGCAAGGTAGTTTTCTTTCTTCTATTAACTCTGTAATCATGAGCGTCTTCTCTATCTGCTTAAGATAAAATTCTGTCATACTTCTTTGCTTTTGTGCTGATCCAAAATATGGTGTTGTTTTAACTTTCACTATTACTATTAATCAAAAGGGATCTGGATGCGATTGCAGAGTCGGACACAACAAGTATACCTCTTCTCTTGATTGATACAGCTGGATGTGACCTTTTAGAATTGGAGTTGGCTGAAGAAGTTTCTAAAGGAAATGAAGGTTACTCAATAACATTTTATACAAACCATTTCCACAATTTTTTTTTCAAGTGGTTTGGGGCTTTGTTGTGTTCTTTTTTTTTCTTTGTCGTTTTTCCATCTATTTAATGCTCCTTATTTTAATTATTAGTGTCTTATAATGAAAATGTTAACATTATAGGCTTAAAACTTACATTAATTTGACTTTGTATATGACCCACCACATTGTAATATTGTTATGTATGTATGAAGCGTTTATGTATGTTTGAAGTGTTTGACAGCAAATCATAATAAACATATTTTTGGATTTTTTTTTTATTAGGGAATAATATTGTAGCATTTGTCATGTTCTGCTAAAAAGATGCATGGTTGATACGAATTGGATATGTCACCTTTTTCATACAAAAATTGAAAACATGTTTTTCAGCTCATGTCACAGATCAATTTTAATTTTTAATCATTGAAAATCCCAAAATGGCCTCTGTCGCATTTTGCTGTCACTAGCATGCGTTGAGCCTCAAAGTAGCTGGCAGAGTCGTGTGAAATTTGAACATCATTGAAGTAGACAAAATAGTCTTAGCATGAACGAATATGAATTTGAATTATTGACAGCTGGATTCAAATTCTTGACAGAGTTAACTTTCTTTTTTCATTGCATTTATGTCTGTTCATTGCTTTTGTTATCACTAAAATCACAACATAAATTTTGTGTCTGCCATTTGCCTTTTATTAATTTTTTCTTTGCATCTTTATTTGAATTCAAGGTGAGGCTGATGTTGTCGCTGCCCATGTTGAAGAACTGATAAAGCAGGGAGTTCAGGCAAAGGACATAGCAGTTATAGCTCCTTACAACTTACAGGTACAGGGGATAGCTCTTGTTCCCTTTACTTTGACAATTTAAATATTTTTCAACAGTGTATATTCAGCATTTACACTGTGTTTTGTAAATCTTCATTGATTCTTTTTTTCTTTACTTTTTTGAAAAGGAATATTATTTATTTATGTATTGAGCACATCAATCTATGCAGTTGCTAGTCATAATTGACTGGTCCTCATTTCAATTTCCTTTTCTTTTTTTAATGAGAATTTTAATGCTTCATTTGATTTTCCTTATAAGGAGAATTTCATTCTTCATTACCTTTTCTTTTTTTTTTTTTTATTAGAAATGTAAAGGTCTTAATCAAACATGACAATGGTTTCTTTTTGTTGTGTCTCTTGTTTGTTGTTGCATGCGTAGGAATCAATCACAGGATTCATTCATTTTATTGTTGGTTGTTGTATAATAATTATTGCCATCTTTTCCCATAGGTAGAGCTCTTGCGTGTACGTCTGTCTCAGTATTTACCTGACCTAGAAGTGAAATCGGTTGATGGTTTTCAGGGTCGAGAGAAGGAAGCAGTTGTCATCTCAATGGTTCGCAGTAATGCAAAAGGTAGGCCCTAATCAATGAGATTTGCTTTTGTTCAGGTGATTGTGTCATTCTGAACATGATTGATCCATATCAGCAGCTTTTTACCATTCATTTTAGACACATTAGTGTTTGAATGGATAAGATGCTAGTCTGTCAAAATAAGTCAGCTCTTAAAAAAAAGTTAACTCTAACACTAACACATAAATATCTTGCTTACACTTTCACCAGTTCCTACGACTATTTTTTTCCCCTAGATTTTATGGGTCTTAAACTTTCAATATTTAGAATGTATAAATTAAACACGATTGTGATTTCAGTATCAAATTTTGTCAGCTATAAAAGTCACATTGACTGTCATCTGATTAAAATTGAAGCTCAATGTGTTTTATTCAGGTGAAGTGGGGTTCCTAGCAGAGAAAAGGAGAATCAATGTGGCTGTTACCAGGGCAAGAAGACATTTGACAGTTGTTTGTGACTCTGAGACAGTTTGTAAAGACCTTTTTATCAAAACTCTGGTAGAATACATCATAGATCATGGTGAGGTGTCATCAGCACATCAGTATGTTCAAGGTGAGTGGCATTCAGATTCTGCATTTTTTGCACTTTTATTAGTTTGTAGTATTAATTGACAATAATTCACTTTGTGTGTCTCTTTTTTAATTCTTGTAAAAAACATTAAAATCCACTTTCAATTTCTATGATCCAATGATTCTGATAAAGTTCTAGCGTAAGTGTCTATTTTACTACCACATTTACAGTACTTGGCCTTTTCAGTTTGTCTTAAAATCACATTTTATCTATCTGGTTATAATTTGTATGAAATGATTTTATGTTAAGTTTAATTTATAAATTTGTATTTCCATTTGTCGTGTGGAAGATGAAGTGAAAGCCACTTACAGTA
Source organism: Melibe bucephala (assembly GCA_039654525.1). NCBI lineage: Eukaryota > Metazoa > Mollusca > Gastropoda > Nudibranchia > Dendronotidae > Melibe > Melibe bucephala. The sequence continues at coordinate 5,877 of JBCJKE010056716.1, read as the reverse complement.
GACCAGAAAAGCTCACATATCTTCTAGAAACTGAAAAAGGCAATAAACATGTGACTGGCAATCAAAAGTCAAAACAAAAACAGAGTCTGGATACTGAGTAAGTATTTCTGGCATAATAACAAATAGAAAGAAAAAAATTGTGATGGTAGTAACATTGGATTTTTTTTTTTTATCTTTGTGTTGTTTTGTGGTTTGTTGTTTTTATTTTGTTTTGAGTTTTGGTGGGGAGGGGAAAAAAAGTAGGGGGGTTGTTTAATTCATGGTTATATGGTTATCTATAAAAATAGAAAAAAGTCTTGTATAAGTTGAATTTCAGTTCTTTTTGAATGCGCCTACAATCTCGCATACCCCATCTGAAAACCAAACTAAACTGACATTTTGTTTTATTTTGTTATTGTGATGCAAATTTTATAACTTACATTTGTTATTTTCTTTTTTATTTCTCAACACAAGTGGTGGTCTTCAGTCAAAGGAGGAAAAAATGGTGGAATATGAAAAGATTTTGTCCGAGTTCGTGTCCAGCTGCACAGAATCTACTAAAGATTTTCCTTCTTCTCTCAATTCTCATGACAGAATGGTAATTCATGAGGTAAGCTCCACTTAATCATTAGTTTAGACTCACTGTAAGCCCAGGGCATGATTTGAAATGTGGAGAAGAGAATTTGACAATTTTTATGATATCAGTGAAGGCTGTTATTTCTGTGTCAATTTGTTTTCAGTCCAGTTTTCCAGTTTTCCTCTTGTTCATTTTTCATTATCATTGAAAGAAGACTTGAACAAAATTGTCAACATGCAAGGTTGTTTGTATATTGTCTTGTTTGTTTTTTATTACCTGTGATTTTATAATTCTTATCAAACTTGACTAGTATTTGATGACATAAGTATAAGGGTGTCATAGCTTGATCATTATTGGGAAATATTGTAGCTTGATCATTATTGGGATATATTGTGTCAAGCCTTTGCCTTTTTGTAAAATCATTGAACTGCCTTATTATTTTGCAGGTTGCAGAGCGGCTTGGCCTTTCCCATTTCAGCATTGGAGAGGGAAAGACCAGATTCATAAGGGTTGTCAAGAAATTAGCCAATGGGCTTGATTCTGATAACACACATTTACCAACAGCTAGTCCAAGCACTGATGATAAGATGGACACTACAAAGGAAATTGTAGCTACATCAGATGTTAATTTGAAGTCATCCGACAAGTTTAGCATTGCAGAAAGTGCTACAGAATGTTTAAAAATAACAGACTCTGCAAATATTAGTTCTACTGAAGAAGTTCCTGATAAATGTAGTGAGAACACTGACACTGTTGTCAGTGAGGTAGAAAATGGCTCAAAAAGTGTGTTAGTAAAAGATTCAATTTCAAATTCTAATCCTGACTTAAGAGTCTGTCCTCATTGTCAGAAAAATATAACCACTCATAACTTTGTTCTTCATGAAATACATTGTTCCACTAAGAGGAATTCAAAGTCAAAGCTACACGAAGTGAAGAGTTCTAGTCACAGTCAGGATCAGGCAGACAGTGGAGCAAGGAAGAAAGAACCACAACCGAAAGCCAAAAAGCAAGGTGGAGCCAAAATGTCACAGGTGCAGAGAGCATCGGATGTCTTGAAAAAAGTTGACTGCAATGATTTTGATGCAATGTTAGATAGTATTAAAGAGTTGGACAGCAAGTGTGCTTTTAGAAAATGTAAAACTCTTACTAATACACTGGGAAGTAACTGTAAATTCTGTACTCTGCGATTTTGCCTTACACACCTGATGCCTGAGATCCATGGGTGTGGAGATGCTGCTAAAGGGGATGCTCGACGGGTTATTAGCAGGGATGGAGTTCTGCACAGTGGCAGTGGGGTCCCAAATCTCAAACCCAATGCTACTCGGAGGGGAATGTTAGAGAGAAAAATGGAAAAGAAAAAGGAAGAGTTGTCTGGGAAAAGGGCTCGCAAGAAGAAAGATGGATCATGAGGCAAAGAGATAGTGATAGTTTAGAGTTACTAGTCTTCCTTGTGAAAAACCAAAAAGGCAAAACCAAAACCCAAACCTACCACTACCATGATGTACTTGAAGTTACTTGTCATTTCAATAAAAATGATATTCCCACCATCATTATCCTTTCCAATTTTTTTTTGGAGTATGCAAATTGCCAGGGAGTAAATGGCTAAATATGCATCCAGAATAGACATGCTGGCAAAGGCCTCCTTACTAGTTACAGACATGGCATGTTTAAGCATTAAAAAAATGACCCAAAAACAAGAGAGAAAAAAACAATCAAAAACAAACACCACCACTACAAGTAAAATAGAGACTTGAATTTAAAATTAAAACAAATTTGTAGAGTAGTTCAGTTTCATCATAATCATGAATTTAATGCAGCAACATGTGGTATGGATAGGGAGCCCACTAAAACCTTCGATAAATGTGAAATAATTGAATGATTTTTGCATTTATTAAAAGCGGGATACATTTTAAATACCAGTATGAGTATTATGTTAAAATTCTATAAAATTATTGTAAAACATAATACAGTGGAGTCCATCTAAAGTGAACACGCTTTAAGTGAACAATCAGTAAACCGGACGATATTCTGTTGTCCTGATTGAAATGCTATTTGTTTAAGTAAGAAAACAGTGAATAAAATTAACCAGTTCATGGGAAATGGATAACGTGAATGTCCAAAATTAGTGAAAACAAAGAACGGATTGATCGTGTCACTGTTGCCAAATAAAATTCCTTGCCTTGAGCATCAGCAGACAACCACAGCTCGACGTTGGCAACGGCAATCAGAAAGAAAGAGTACTAATCTAGGCTCGTCCGCTGGGTTGTTTCCCGGCCCCATCTCCATTGTAGGGCCACCACTGCCCGTAGCTACTGTCTCTGGGCTTCCTCCCTACCACAAGACAGTTGGTGTGTTCCGCTTTCCCATTGATTTTGGCCAAAATGGTTAAACTGAACCTCGGATAAAGTGAACACTTTTATGTTCCCAAAGAGTTCACTTTAAGCGGACTCCACTGTAATGAACTTCTACTAATGAAGCAACATGTTCCTTTCATTGCAAGATTTAGAGAAATACAGTGAAAATTTTTAATTTTTCTTCTATATATATTAAAAAAAAAAAAGGAATTTAGGTTTCAGGACTTAATTTGTCTAAGATTCGACTCAAGATTGTTCATCCACAGATTTACACTATGACAATAATGTTCAAACCATTGTCTGGATCACAATACAATACTAAAAAAAAAAAAAGCACATGAACACTTGAAATAAATGATGTCATAGAAGTGGAATTACTTGATTGTGACCTATTTTAAATTCATGCAAAAAATAAAATTTGGCAAGTAGTCAAGGAAAGGCTAAATAGTCAAGGAAACAAGTCAGCAAATCTTAAAACTATTCTGTTCAATTCGTATGTAAAAAAAACAAATTTGGCAAGCAGACTTGAGGATAGGCCGAATGGTCAGGGAAACAAGAAAGTGAATCTTATAAGTAATCTGTTTAAACAGCAAAATTCACAGTCAAGAGTTGAAATTTTAATGCAACTGACATTGTAAATTGTAGTCAGATGTATTTTTGTGTTAGTCATTCAGCTGATCGAGAGAGTGGGTAAGTTTCACATGCTAATCAACATGCTTCGAACTTTGAAACATTTTTATTGGATGGATAGTGAAAATGCTAAAAATATATTCCTATTTATAGGATTCTCAAAGATTTATTAGCAAGCTAGGAAAGAACATGTACAGTCATGAGTCATACAGTATAAAAGAAATGCAAAACAAATTCATTTGCAATCATTTCTATAGTGTGTTTCATTATTTTCTGTCACAGAAAAGGTGCTGTATCTCTGAATCTGTCTGTTTTATTCAACATTTTTTTCTCTTCAAGTGATATAAAATATGTCATGGCTTTTCATGATTACTTTTCTGAATAGATGTTTTACCATAAATTTTTATAGGTTGTATATATTATATATTTCACTTTTCTTCTTGTCAAAGACTTTCATCCCCCTCCATGCGCACACACACACATTTTTGTAGTGGAGATAACGCGATGCTGAGCTGTACTTACATCTCTATTATTTTCAATATGCAGGCTTTTATTTAAAGGGAGAGTGTTAAGGTAGGGATGCAGGAAAGGGAGGGGGATAAATATGTCAAGATGAGGAAATGACTATGTTAACGCTTTATATTATACTAATTTTGTGTCGTGCTATAAGACAAAATACAAACAAATCATTACATGAGGCCTTACCATAATGACACTTCGATTTGACAATTTATTTAGAATTTTCCCCCTTTATTTATAATTATAAGGCATAAAGAGAAAAGCTCTTAAACTGGTCAACATGCAACTTGACAAAATTAACGTTATGAAAACCCTGTATAGTGAATGTATTATGAATATTTTAATTTTAATGAAATTGAACAGGCTTTTTAGGAGATAGAATGCATTTCCTGTGACAGAAAATTGTTAAACGCATTATAGCAACAAACATTCTTTTCCTAAGAAGATGAGATAAAATTTTAACTTCAACTTCAACATTGTAAACAAAATATGCTTAAAAAATTGACTGAATTTGACTGATAATGACAACAACAAAAAACGAATATTGCACGATAAACTTAAAAGTAAATGGATAAAAATCATTAGAGACAAATAAATTTTAGGTGTTCTTAAACTAAAGCTGGTAGTTACATGAAGGATTTCAAGAAATGAGATACCACAATTCAACATATTAAATGTTATTATGGTAATTTCAAGCTTATGAACATTTTTTTTTCTTAAGAGTTTATATTCCAATTCCATTCATTGAAATTACTGAAATTGAAATCCCTAAAATTTTATTTCCCACTTAAAGTTACATGTTATAAAATAATATGTTTGGTGTCTCATTATTTGATGTTAAGGTTGTCCATTAATCATAATAATATCAATAGCAATTTTCTTTCTGTCTGTCCCTGTGAAGATAAGGACAAATCCTTCTTTAGCCTTTTATTCTTTGAGAGCTGATTCAGGTATTGAAATTGAATTTAATCGAAAAAGAATTGCTGTATAATTTGGACTTTATATTGTTTTAAAAGTGATAGAGATTCCTTTGTTATTTTAGGTTGATTTTTTCAAAATTTAGGCAAGAAGACCAGATCTAATTTCTGGATACATGCTTGTGCAAGGTATAAATGGCTAAAAGGTTTGAATGGTTAATTGTGATTATGATTAATAATGTTTCAACTTTTCAGATCATATATTCGTCTAAAGCAGAAATAATTTTTTTTTAAATTATTTTAATGAATCGCAGTAATTGTATGCAATAAAAAATTCATAGCATTATCATGTTATTCACATTACCAATAGTAAGGAAGGGAAATTATTGCTATTGGCATAATACATTTGTCACATTAATTTACATTTAAATTACTTAATCCAATATACGATAATAAGTAATACATTGTGGAATTATACAATTTTACGTTTAATTATGTTCAGCAAAACTGTTGGTCACCAAAATATTAAAATATTGCAACCTGCTCCCTCCAGCTATTACTATTAAATTGGTACATGTACTTATTTATACACTTATCTGAGAGCTGTCACGATTAGAATTGATTAAAGATTTTCTATCATATTAAACATGATGTTCTCATGAGAAAATTTAGAATAGGTACATGTACAGAGCAGAGAGTGAATTTCTGAAGCCTATGATGGATAACAATGTAAGAATGTAGGTGATTTTATATGTATATGCAAGCATGAAGGAAATTAACAAAATTGAGGCACATCAAAAATGTTGAACACATTGCTCGTAACTCTAAATGGATCAGTTTGCCATGTTGATAAATGATTTAAAAAAAAAAATAAAATAAAAAAATAAATAAATAAATAGAT
>JBCJKE010056605.1:0-11823 GCA_039654525.1 Melibe bucephala | reverse complement strand
TGTTTTTCTTTTTCTCTCTCTCTCTCGCACGCACGCACACACACACACACACATTCTCTTTCTCTCTCTCTCTCTCTCTCTCTCTCTCTCTCTCTCTCTCAGAAGTTTTTTTGCTTTTTTTTTGTTGTCCTTTTTGTTTTTGTTGTTGATGTTGTTTTTTGTTTGTTGTTTTTGTTTTGTTTTTGTTTTTGTTTTTTTTTTTGTTTTTTTGGGTTTTTGTTTTGGTTTTGTTGTTGTTTTATGGGTTTGTTTTTTGTTGTTGTTTTTTTTTCTTGGTTGGGGGGATTTTTGGGGGAATGGGGAGTTGTTTATGGGGTGTTTTTTTTTCAGGGGGAGGAATTGTTTCGGTCTTTTTTTAAGAGAAGAAGAAGGGTTTCCTTAATGTGTTTCTTTGTCCTTCATGCTACTTGCCAGGTTTAACATCATTTTACACAGAGTTGAATCGTGGCATTGCAGCCAGTTCACGCATCTGGCAGCTGATAGATAGAGAGCCAGCTTTAGGTAGGACAACTGGGCCACGTTTGCTTTTCACATTTCTTTGTTTTTTGTATCAAAATTTATTCATAGATTTTCGTTCTTTCACCAGTACATAAAATACATGTGTTGAATTGAATTAGGAATGGTAGTTATGAGGGGCTTTACTTTAATTTAAGGTATCTTTATTTATCATGCATTTATCATTTCAGAGATTTATTTGTTATTTTGTTTTGAGAATGCTTGTGACTTAATGTATACTCTAATAATGATAATGTTAACAACTGTGACAATAACAATAATAATAATAATAATAATAATAATAATAATAATAATAGGACTAATATAAATAATGATAATAATAATAATAATAATAATAATTATAGGACTAATATAGATAATGATAATAATAATAATAATAATAATAATAATAATAATGATGATGATGATGATGACGAAGATGATGAGGATGATGGTGATGATGATAATAATAATTAATAATTATAATGATGTTATTAATGACAATGGTAAAAATGTTTTTCTTACACAAAGTTTTATGTATTCTTTTTCCCATTTTTTTCTCATAAAAATGTTTGCACTTTTTCAGTTGAAAAAGACACACAAGCATTGACTCATTTACAGGGCAATTTTGCTTTTGAAGACTTAGCTTTTGCCTACCCTTCTCGGCAAGATTTCCCTATTTTTTCAAATTTGAACCTGAAAATACCTGCTGGTCAAGTTACTGCTGTGGTTGGTCCCAGTGGGTCTGGAAAATCTACTCTCGGTGCTTTGCTGCTACGTTTTTATGATCCTACATCTGGTTGGTGTTTCCGTCTTAAGTTTCATGAAATTCATTTTGCATTGTAAATGTCTTTCTTTTCTTTTTTTCTTTTTATTTGGGGTGGAGGGGTGGGGCTGGAGGAGGAGGGGAAGAGGAGAGGTGGAGGCCATATTTAAAGAGGAAATATGGTACTTGAATGGACCATTTCTGGGTCATGACATCGAAATTAGGATATTAACATTTTTGTCAAATTGAACTTATCAGCTTTATTTTGCAAGCATTCCCGTCTGAATTAAGTCAATTTCCTGCAAAAAGCGGTCTTTAAAAGCATCAAATACCTTCATTTTGATGGCAAAATTTTAAGAAAATAACCCTATTTTGATTACATTCTTTGCCTTAAAAATTCAACACCACTACAATGAAATGGACTTGTCTTACACTGTTTGAAAGCCTAATGCTTTCTCTCTTCCTTGACGTTGATATAACAGTGCTACCATGGTCCTTTTAGTGTACATTCATTGTAATATTCATGAGAGTTAAAAGAAGCCCTCTTCCAATTATGGGCATCTTGTACTACGCATACAATACTAGTACTATGGGAATTCAGAAGGCGGCTATTGGGGTCTAGACTCCTCCCGTAAACAAACTAGCATCCCCTGTACTTCCCACCCGCTCCGCACTAATTGGCACTGATCCCTGACCTCATGTTTTGTTTACATTGTGATGGCACGCCGCATGTAGGAATTGAATTTTGCCAGGATGACGGCCGATAGGGCCTGCTCTTTTAGATTACAACAACTGAGGGATCTTTTACATATACAAAGGCACATGGGACCTCCTAGTTTATCATCCATGTCCAGTGTGACTAAGCACTCATTCATCCTGCCTACCACTGGACAAGGAGGTGGATTAAACCAGTAAAACTCGGATTTCAAATTCAAGCCTGCACTATCAGGAGCTAACCCATGCCCTTTGGATAGGTGGTTGAGTGCCCTAACCACTGAGCTATCTGCACTGCCCTATATATATGTGTTTGTGTGTGTATGTGCGTGCATGTGTGTGTGTGTGTGTGTGTGTATGCGTGCGTGTGTGGTATATTCTGATAAAGTGGTGAAGTTGCAGCCTTTACGATAAAGGATCAGATTCCCTTTGGATAGGTGGTTGAGTGCCCTAACCACTGAGCTATCTGCGCTGCCCTATAGATATGTGTTTGTGTGTGTATGTGCATGTGTGTGTGTGTGTGCGTGCGTGTGTGGTATATTCTGATAAAGTGGTGAAGTTGTAGCCTTTACGATAAAGGATCAGATTCGGTGGGTGGATTTTTTTATGCACCATAGAACATTCTGAGTCTTGCTTATTTTATTTTAATGTTGGAACCAATTGAACTCGTTACCAGAGTTCTGGAAGAAGGCTTACCTCTCCTTCTAGTTCCATGAACTTCAAAAATTCCTGATCTTTGTTTCAAATTCCTAATTTACACTTAAATGATACCATATTTTTGTGTGTTGCGGTACACAGCTCTGCATCATGCAGGCAGGTTAAAATTACCCTGACATTGTAATAGTCCGTCACCTTAACTATCATTATGGAAGGCTTGGAATCAATGAAAAGGTGATGCTTATACCTTATGGTAACAAATACATTTAATTTTGGAAGTTGTTTACAGTTGAACTAAAGCAGAAAAGGGTAGATGGGACTTACAGGATTTCCCAGTTATATGTATAAGCAAGTCTTCTTACGAATCTATAAGGAATACAGTAACATACATTATCAATATCATAATCATGATGCATAATATGTTTGCTGTGTCTCTTACCAAATCAATAGTAGCAATCACAGCTAGCCATTGAACCACACCATGCTGAGTAGGCTACCAATCCAAGATTCTGTGAGAATCAGGCCAAACATAAACAGACTCTACAGTAACTCTACTTACATGAAAATATATACTACCTCACAAACAATCTTTTTCCTCGTTTTCAAATTTGCATCCCTTCATTAAATTTAAATGCTGTGCCTTTTACTTTAGCTCCTTGGTTTTCTTTTAATGATATATTTAGATGTTTGAGATAGGAAACAATCAAATCATAAAGCATCAGTTGTATTTAGGAAGACATTTTTTTTTTCATGACAGGTAAAATCACCCTGGATGGCCATGACATTCGTTTTCAAAATCCTTTATGGCTGCGATCTAATATTGGCACAGTGAGCCAGGTAACTAAAAAAAAAAATGTGTTGTAAACTTTCTGAAAAGGAAAAAAAAAGATATGATGGATGTGAAGAAACATGAAACATGACATGAATGTGAAACATGAAACTTTATATTTATTTCAACTAAAGAACTCATTACTTTTTCTTTTTCACCTAGAGTTACAAATAATTTGTCAATTAAGACATTAAAAAGGCAGTACAATACAAATACATCTTTTTTAGAATAATTTTTATTTTACAATAAAAGCTGAACAAATAATCAAAAAGTCTTTCTAATGTGACATTTTTTCATCTTTAAACATTTCTTTGACATCATCAGTTTTAAATGTATCTTTAAGCACTCTAGCACAGGTTTTTCATTCTTCTTTCAGGTTAAACCTGCTTAAATGCTTTCAATTATATATCCTTTTTGATGATGTTGTTTACTATTGTTTTACTTGACCCAAGTGTGTTTGCAATCTGTCTTTGTATCTTATGAGTCCCTGGTTGTGATTCCTGTGAACAGATAAATTCTTCTATAATGGCAATATTATTGTCTGTGTCATGCTTGTGTTCAAGCACTCCCTTCCTTTCTCTTCCAAGAACTAGCAGATTTATTTTTTTACACAAATCTAAAAACACTTGAATGGGTCCAATGCTTATTTTGAAACTCTTTGAGGACTATTCTTTTTCCTCAGCTTCATAGAAGCTGACAATCTTATTTATCTATGTATTCTTGTCAACATGCTGAAAAGTAACTCGGCTTAGTATTTACATTTTAATGTTGTACATTTTAGTTTCTCTTCAAAATCGTCAGTATCTTTGCTGTATTTTTTCCAATTCTCCCAGCGCCCATCCTTTCTCAATGCACAGTGTTTCTATTACAGCCTTGTTGGATACACTAAACACCATAATTATTATGTACTGGAAACTGTTGAATGATACAAAATTTGTTCACATGAGTGTATTATGTCCAATAATGTATGGAATTCAAGTAAAATCACAAATCAAAGATTAGCAAACTAATGAGTAAGCTGGTACCTACTGTGAAAGTAAACAAAGAGGACGAAAGTCCCATGTTTTCATGAAAGCAGCTGGGGCAAAAAGGAAATGTTGATTCTGTTTTATGACCCACGCTTGGAAAGTAACCACTAACATACTGCTTTTTTTACACAACATTTTTTATCCTTTCCAAGCCTGTCTAATAGTCTAATGAAGAGTGACTTTACTTACTTCAGTCAATCTTTGTCAGGATCAAGGGTATCTGTAGTTGATGCTGTTCACTTGCAATTTTTTATTTTCAAAATGTTAACATTAATCATTTTATTATTTTTCTTATCATTAATAAATAATAATGTATATCAAATCCATTCTCCTTTAAATCTTTTTTAAAAATTGTATTTCTTTTCAAGGAACCAATTTTATTTTCAACTTCTGTTGCTGAAAACATAGCCTATGGGTCAGAAAACCCTTCCACAGTCACCATGGATCAAATTATAGAGGCTGCCAAGAAGGCCAATGCTTACAACTTTATCAACAGTTTTCCTAAAGGCTTCGAGACTCTTGTTGGAGAACGAGGTTTAATGCTGTCTGGTGAGTCAAATATTAGAATTTTTGTTCTCAAAAGTAAAAATAGTTTCAAGTTTTATAATGTCAATGCTGATATATTAATATCATAAATAAAAGAATTAAATATATTAAGAATTGGAGATTGAGATTGGGTCAATCTGTGGAAAAAAATAATTTCAATGGTTATGCAACAGAAATCATGAACAATTTTTCATGAACTCTCTAAAAATTATGAAAGGTACATGGATACTCATTTAACTTAGTTTATTCTTTTATGTATTGATTTTTTCAATAAACAAAGTAAAAACAATCTAAACTAAAATTTCTCTTTGATTGTGGTAATTTTACTCAATGTTTCCCTTTTCAGGTGGGCAACGCCAAAGAATTGCTATTGCAAGAGCCATTCTTAAGGTTTGTGTGTTTGAAAGCCTGGACCTAGGCTGAAGAAATGAGCTTTAGATCAGAAAATCATCAGTCATACTAATTTGTCTTTTAAAATTCTGTCATCATTAATTCTATTTGCATGTCCAAGCCATCTGTGCTAATATATTTCTATTCTAGTTATGTTATTTACTTTAGTTTGATCTGTTATTGTTGTTTTTCTCATTCTGTCTCTTTTACCTTTAGTTTTCCCTACAACTCTTCTTAGATATTTCATTTCAGCTGCTTATACTCTCTAGTATTCTCTACTGTCTGAGGTCTAAGTTTCACTGCATTGAAGGAGAGTAGGACAAAAAACTGTATTGTACTCTGCATTTTGATTTTTATTGACATTTCTTTTTATTTTTGACAGTCCTTCCCAGATGATGATTTACTGCTGTTACCTTTTGGATTCTCTGGCTGATTTCTTCTCTTAGTGTACCCTCAGAGTTAATCATTAATCCCAGATATTTGTAGTTTTTAACTACAGATGCTGTCTACCTTGTTTAAAACTGTGTGCTTTTGTTTCCATGTTTACTAGCATTGTGTTGTTGGGTTTTTTTTTTTGTTTTCTTGGTATGTGTTTTCTTTCCTCTTTTGCTTTGTTCAAATATAGTGCATTATATGAATTTTTTCACTCTTTTTTTTTTCTTGTTTTAACTCACTTAGGTCTGAGCTATTTTTAGATTTACAACCATTAGAGTCTGGGCATTTTGAGGCAATTTTAGAAAATCACCAAAAAATAACAAATAGACATACATCAATGAAACGTACACAGCTGATGTGACAAGGGACATATTTTCAATTAAAATAAGAATCATTAGAATATCTTAAAAATTTTTTGAAAAATAAATTTTTGAAAAAATGTCAAATTTTAGCATGTGCAGAAAATTTTTCTGCTTGCATTATTCCCTGTGATTCATCAAAATAAAGCATTTTATTTTTAAAATCCTTGTTTGAGTGTTATAAAATCATTATTGGATCTATAAAAAACCTAAAAAATACCCCGAAGACTACCTGCCATGATTTTGCAGTGTAAAAAATGTACAGGATTCTCGAGTAGACGGCTCAGTTAGTAATACGGCTCGATTGGTACTGCCTTGTGAAAAAAATTCCCATAAAATAATCGATTCCAACCAGTTACCGATACCAGTCACGTATTACGCAAAAGTAAACGAAGCATTTCATGGCATTTTTACCAAAAACTAAGGGGTGTAGAGGATCGCGACGGTCAATGCCACAGGCCTTGCGGCATCAGGTCCCTGGCCACAGATAGAGCTTGCCGCAACATCTGCGGGATTAGACCTAAGTGAGTTAAAACTGCCTTATGGCAAAAGAAACAACCAACAGTCTGACATGATTTGATGATATTTGGATGTTTATTTTTTTTTATATATTATTTTTCATTTGAATCATTGATTTATTGTTTTTACAAAGAACAATTTAAAAAAAACAGCCCATAGAATCTCCTTGTATTTATTTGTCTAAGGCTGTTCCTCAGTAAGTTTCTGTTTTGCTTTGAGCTTGGATAGGGGGGATATATTTGTTTTAATAGCACTTAGCAAAGGTTGTGTCTTCTGACTGTTAAGGGATTTTCCATTTTATTATAATTATATGTTTATATTTTTTGCAGAATCCCAAGATTTTAATCCTTGATGAAGCAACAAGGTAAAGTTTTATGTGTGAATGTGGGGGTGGGGGGATTGTTGTTTTTTTTTCTTATGGCTTGAATGTTAGCAAATGTCTTATTAGTTTCTAGTGTCACTTTTTTATTTGATGCTGAGATAGGGTCAGAGTGAGAACAGTGTTGGCGAATGTGAAAGTCAGGCCTGTCCTTTAGCTACACTAAACTGAAAGTAAACTTTTGAAGTGATTTACTTGGTTCTACTGTAGATTGCTTGTAGAATCATTTTGTAGGAAATAGGACAAATAAGATTAGGAGCTCTTGAACAGGACTTTTTTTTTTTTTTAATTTAAGCTGGAGGAAGAAGGTTCAATGGGTTTGACAAGTTTTACCCTTTTTAACTATGCTTATGAAAATGTTTAGAATTGTGCTTTCGTGAATGTCTATTAGAAACATAAAGTCAAACTTCGTTATATTGCCTCCTGTTAAACCACTACTCTTCCGTACCACCTGCACATTTTCTATGCTATAGATCTGACACTGACAGTATACCAATGTGGCCACTGTTGTTCCCCTTTCATTAAAAAAATTATAGTCCCAGCATCTTTACTCTTTACAACACTAACTCTCCTCCCTGGAGTTATTGATATAAACAGTAATAATGAAAAAGATGAACTGCCTCTGTATCTTATCATCTTCAGCAAACATTGAACAAACTTATAGAGCACATTCGGCTGATTTTTATTTACTCACATTCGCAAATAACAATGACACTTATTACTCCTTGTTAGACAAATAATTTGGTATATTGAACTACATAATTTATCTCAAACTGTAAAAGTACTCATTGGAAAAATTCGCTTGTTAAATTGTTTCACTCTATTCAGTATACTCAGTGTTTTATCTTTTAAAATTAAACGTTTGTCAATTTGTTGTTCAGTGCTTTGGATGCAGAAAGTGAATACTTAGTGCAGGATGCCCTGGAGAGACTGATGACTGGCAGGACCGTGCTTACCATAGCTCATCGACTGTCCACCATCATGTCAGCTGACAACATCATCGTCATTGATGAGGGCAGGGTTGTGGAATCAGGAACATATGAATGCCTCTTAGATATGGAGGAGGGCTTGTTCAAGAAGCTTGTGGAGCGCCAGACATATGCTAAGTGACCTTAAAATAACAACCTATATAATAATCTGATGAAATTAGTGCCGGTATATCAACTTTAGTCTTTCACGAGTCTGTATTGCTGCTTTTTTTTCCCTTTAACGTGTATGTTAAGCCAAAATGGGGTTCATATTATTTTAAAATTATTCCCTTTCTCTCTGTCAGAGATGTAACTTAGATTTAACTGATATTATTGTTTTGTTTAGGTGATGGTTGTGTTGCTTCATCTTTTCCTTGTACATATTAATTTTAATTTTGTTATGTAGGTAGGAGTTAGTAAGAGAAAATGTGTCTGTCTCTTGAAAGACATTCTAAAATCTGGGTATCAACACTGTCGAGACACTACTGTTATAATTTATGTCCATTAATGATATGTTTGTGCGTATGTATGTGTGTGTTTGTGTGTGTGTAGTATGTATGTAAGCAGAATGATCTATTTTATATTAATTTTGTGTGCAATTATTAATTAGTAAAGATTTCCTTTCTTATAAAGATTTGTTGTTGTATTTTATTGCAAAATGGCAATCAAGGTATTTTTATTATTTTATTATTAACAGTTCAAGTATCAGCGTTATCATAATTTTATTTATGTTATTGGTACATTGGTTTTTAAAATGTATACTATAACTTCATTGCAGATCAAACCCCATTGAGTGAGTAACTGAATAGTAATGTTTTGTGGGAAATCATAAATTGCCAAAAGAACTCAGTTTTTAAGAATGTATGATAAATATTATCCTTGTTATGTTACCATGCTTTGCTTAGGTAGTGGGAAGAAGTGGAAGTTGGAACAAAGAATTAAAAGCCATGACGAAAAATTTTTAACAAGGTTGAGAATAGATAATATCTCATATTTGTCATCAAATATTTTCACTTCATATTGGTTCCTTCCTGGTTAAGATGATTCATTCAATTAAAATTTTACATACATACAAAGAGGATAGATTAAAATGTTGTTACGGTAGTCTCCGCTTAAGAATTTGGTCCGACTAAGAGCATGATTTCAAGAAAAATACACATGACAGCATGGCACATTCTACCAAAGAGCACACTTTTGATGATGGACACATTGTCTAGATCTCCCTTTATTACAAAATATGCAAGTGATTGGTAATGATAAACAAGGCTTGTAGTGTCTCTGAAGCCAAAACTGTCCATCAACATGTTTTAGGGTAGAGTTGGTAACTTTACCACTTTCATTCTACGAGCTGACTCTCTCTACAATACTCAGTAGTAAATGTATTTTACACCAGCACAACTAGGTTAGACGTCATGTGGGCCAAATTGCATCTTGATGCTTTCACTTGTGATCGTTTGCCTTGGCGACATGAATGTATCGCATGTTGGGGTCACATTTTGTCAAGGAAATTCGCTGGCCTGGGGAGAAATTCGCCTTCATGTGTTTGATTGGTTGCTTTTCCAAATAGGATAGGTGCACTTGTGTGGTTAACATTAAATTGAATGTTGAATGATCCATTTCTCAATCATCTTTCACAGCAATTAAAAAGCAATTTTAAAACCAAATCATGCTAGCCAGAAGGAATTATGTCACCTTAAGAAAAAAGAAATGGAGATTATTTTTTAAATTGAAAAGGAGGAGAGAGGATGAAAGAAGGTAACTGTTTCATCACTCTGACTTCTTTATAATCTTCATAGTATAACCATCAATTTAGTAGTAGGATTTTGAAATTACTGCTAGCAAATTTAAAAAAAATTGACATGTGTTATCTCCTTTTAGATCTTCCTAAACATGGTCTTCTTAAAAGCACAACATTTCCCAAAGGACATGCACTTAGGTGGAGGCTACTGTAGTAGTGTTGTATACACAAAGATACAAGTATGGTAATTGAAAGATAGTTTCAGTGAAAGAAGCAGCTAATCACAGTCTTCTACCAAATGTCCAAATAATAGTTTGGATTGCCTTCTTTGTTTTTCTTGTTTTCTTTCTATATAATCAGATTTTCTAATATTGCTGTTTGACTTGCAAAGATATTACATATAACTATACTTAAATATTGCTGGAGTAGAATATAGAGCAAAATCTTTTTATCATCAAAATTGGGTTTTTGAGAAACAGTGGCTCCAAAGCTTCATAGACTCCTCTAAAATCATAATTTCAACAACAACAACAAATAACAACAAACAACCTCCCCCCCCCCCCCCCCCCAGAAAAAAACAAAACAAAAAAACCCAACAACAACACATATATATACACAGAAAACCAGTCGTTCTTTTCTCTCTGTAGATTTCAAGGTTTGAATTCTACTTCTTAAAACGGTTGTTGGAACTGCAAATTTGACACTGCTTTAATCAAGACAGCTTAGGTCCATTTTTGATGAAAATGGAGATACATGAACAATGATTTTGCTCTATACCAGCAATATATATATATATATATATATATGTGTTTTATTTAGTACAACAACAACAAAAGAAATAAAACCACATTCGACAATATAGTATTTTTATCTACTTTGCTCTTTATATCAGTATCATTGATAACAGTTGAAACATTTACTTATTAATGAATGGCAATTTTGGAGACTTAAGTGAATATATTGATCCATCAAGTTGAATTTCGTTGAAATATTTGCATTGAATCAAAAGTTAAGGATTGTAAACATCCAACACATATTTAAAGCCTCCCTATGTATAAATAAAGTACAGCCTCTAAAGAAATGCTACTTGCTATTAAGTAGACACAAGTATGAGGCAAGGGGCTGAATTATAAGACAAAGAAATTATTAGATCTAACATACTAGATCTAGACAAATTATTCTTAATTATTATTATACAAAAATTTTTCTTCCTTACATTTCCTATTTTTCTCTACTAAATTCTTCCCTCTGTATTTGTAAATATTTTCTGTGGGGCTTTTATAATTTGTCTAGATCTAGTGTTAGATCTAATAATTTCTTTTCTATTAAGTATTGTTAGTATTGAGTACTGTATTTTGAGGAAATATTTGCAATCTTTTGTGCATACTGGAATGAAATAAAATACAGTAGTTGCTGCCCATGAGCGTGTCTTCTTTGTTTTGACAAATTTTAAGCTATACATCATGTATAAACATATATCATGAATTGGATGGTAGCTCAGAGTCTCACCTCAGCCACATACATTCTTAATGACCCCAATATAGGCCTTAGCTGAGTTTTTGAGAGTCAATTTTGCCACGAAATGCATGTTGATCATATATGATATAGTGCAGGTACAAAAGAGAATCTGACAAAAGAGATGGTAAACATGTTTCACTTCAAAGTGATATGTATGAACATACATCACCAATGCTCCCCTTTTCCTCCTGATGTTCATTGACACATTACTTAATCATCTCTTAATCACATGTGATGATACAGTAGTTTCCGCGAGAGTGCCCTCTGGCTGAATGCCGGTTTCGCCCAAGTGCCCGCTATTTTGACGAAACCGAATTTTTACCATCAAAATCATCACTCTTAGTGCCCGCTTTCGAAGCCATCTGCCGCCTTAGTGCCCGGTATGTTGGCTTGTTGTCGATCAAAAAAGCAATGAAATATCAACTTACTACAAATAAAGTAACCATGAACACTTGTCAGGAGTTCGCTAAGGTGTCAAAAGG
>JBCJKE010056604.1:4434-18944 GCA_039654525.1 Melibe bucephala | reverse complement strand
ATATATTATATGAACATCTAATCTAAATTCTAGTTTGTTACTTTTTGGCACATTGACTAGAATACTCAGTTTACTGAGTCAGTCACTTTTTATGGAGACTAAGACTTAGTAACTCAATGGATCAAAAATATAAATACTTAACAACATCCGACATAAATGTAGAAAAAAAAGAAGTTGTGAACCTCAGTCACAACCTTAATAATATTTAGCAACCTCTTAAACAGGAGAGGACAAAAAAGATCATGCAGTGCTCCTAGATTTTTTGAAAGCTTTTGATAAATAAAGTAGACCACATGAGCTGTTGATTATAAAACTTATTATGGAAAGCAATACATAAATACTCATTAGGTCCAAATCATTCATTATTTATAAAATAGAATTCAAAAAGTTAATGTAGAAAAGGAACTGAAACAAGCCCCAAACCTGTTCTGTAAAGAATACTACATGGTACAGTTCTAAGTCCACTTTTTTTTTAATACATAAAAATACACACATGGTGACAGTGTTTATTCCATAATTTGAAGTGTACTTGTACAAAAGATGAATGCAGATTTGTAACCAACAACTATAATTGTAACACAAAAATAAACATGATACAAGCAAAGAACTTGAAATAAGGTTAACATTTTTCTCAAAACACTTAACGGCCAAGCAATAAAAATAAATCACTTGATGAATTTAAAACAAAAACTAACCATATACATATGAGATCTGCTGCTCAACTTAAGAGATAGTCTTGTGTATTCATATAAAATATAGGTTTCCGAGTACACCTCAAATTATGGAATAAACATTACACATTGATTGTATTTGAAAAGAAGAGAGAAAAAAAATCCAACAAGTTTACCACTTCTTGAGAAAAGATCAGATGCCTGCTTCCAGCTTTGTCAATTTTCAGTAAGAATCTAATACTCAATGCCGAACTTAAGACCACCAGTTTTGGTTCATTAGATAGATAAAAGGTAACATAATGAAATTTGAATACAATGATCTCTGCTCCAATCCCTTTTGCTGCTTGAGCAGCTACTGAAATTGCTTCACAAACAAATTGCATGGCGTCTTTAACTTTCAAGATCAATTTCATTGTGAATATCATGATGAATGTAGCAAAAGATAACATTATGATCTCCTTGAATTTGACTTGGCATTGTTTCATAATTATAGCGCCCATATTTTACTTGTGTTCGCAAAAATATCAAATTATTATTATTATTATTATTATTATTGTTGTTGTTGTGCTGTTGGTGTTGTTATCGAATTATGACTATTATTATTGTTGTTATTATACATTTTATTATTTTCTATCATCATTATCATCATCATCACCATCGTCGTCATCATCATCATTCATCATCATCACCATCGTCGTCATCATCATCATCATCATCAATGTCATCATCATCGTCATCGTCATCATCACCATATCATTATTGTTTTATTTTTACATATTTTAAGTTCTTACTCTGTAATGAATTATTTGAAATGCATTTCATACATATATGTATATATTTCATTATATAACATGTGTACGTATATATATATATATAGAGTCTTCTTCATGAATCATTTGGATTGTTGTTTTATTGAGCTCTTCAAAGCCCTTCTTAAATTTTATGTGTATGTCTTAACTTCAATTGCTTTTGATTAGAATCTGAAAATGCTTTGTTGATTAAAATATTGATAGTAACAGTAGACACATTTAAAACACAACTTCTTGTAATAATAGTTGGGATGTTTCGCCTTGTATTTTCTCTCACTATTCAGATGTCACTGCTTTTCAAACCAAATTTTCATCATCATCATGAGTTCATCCATCCCATCTCATGTGACATCAGTGGAGATGTCCGTATCTTTCCCTTCAAATGCTTCCATGCGGTCACCCAGCAGTCAGCAGCTGTCAGCCGTCACACCAACTTCTTTGTCTGGCTCAGGCATGTCAGGCCTGCTGAATTCAAGACACTTGGTGCAGGTAGGGTTATCTTCCCTTCTATTGTGTTTTGGGTTCTTGAAACCAATCCATTTTCTTGCCAACTGCCCATCAGTTGAAATCTTGCATAAAACTGGTTTAATTTTAGATATAAAGCCACTGTGCTTTAAGCATTGAATTATTGTGATTTATGCTGTAATCTATGCAGATTTTGAAAAAAGAGGAAAAGCATCCGATTGTATTTTTATTTAATTTTTCATTTAAAAACAAACAAACCTGAAAAAAAGCATCCTCTAATATCTGTATGGAATTACAACATTTTAAGAGATGTTTTGTTCAAGCAATTTGGTGTCTAATACTTGTTTTTGTCACTGATCTGTTTCATAAATTATGTTTTTATACTTACTGCAACAAGTACGACATTCACAAATTTGATAGGAAAGGCAAATTCTGCTGAAAATGCAAGAATTGAGTTACATTACATGTATATATTTTATGGTACCAATACTTGATACTGGTTTTTGTGGCACGGTAGTAAGAACACTGTGCTTTTCTTGGCAATGCGGTTGATACCATTGTCCCCACTGAACTTAGTTTCTTCATTTGTAATTACAAATATGTATTCTCACTGGGGCTTATTGAAATTGTCTATGTGGAACATATCAGTTCAAATTCTCTATATATGTGTGAGTGTGTGTGTGTGTTTGTGTATTGTATTATGTTGAGCTGTTTTTTGTATGGCATTCTGCAAATTGTATATATATATGTTTTTACTTTACCTGTTCATTGGTACTTAAATCCATTGTCTGATTTCACACTTTGTAACATTGTGCCTATTATATTCATTTCTCACTGTCTCAGGATGAAAAGTTGGCTGTTGCAACATTGGCTACCCTTCAATCTGGTAGTGCCAGCACTCTAATTAAACAAGACCTCAAATGGATCATCCAGTCACGCCGCCGGGCAGAGGGAAAGTCTGAAATTCAAGTGGAATTCAAGAAACCTATCAAGGATGAGGTGAAGAAAGTATTTCGATTAAAGAATAGTTGTATGTAACAGTAGACAGTTCAATTTTGGATAATATCAACAAAATCTAAGGTTGAAAATCTTTACTGAAAAAATTTAAAACAAATCCTAATTTTCAATTTCAAGCCCTTCTTCAGACAACTAAAGGACACGAAAATAAAAATAATATTATAATGAAGCCATCAAATAAAAATATATGTGTAACATTCTTAAAATTGCAGTAGTACTACCATAAGATGAAAACAAACTTATCACTAACTGATGTACACCACAATCTTTCTTCCGAACAACTAATTAAAGATGAAAATGAATACAGATATGTAGGATTGTAACTTGAAGATTGTTTAATTTGCATTGGCTAATTTAAGATAAATTGTATATTCAATGGTCTTGCAGCCATATTCTTCTATATTAACTGCAATTTGACTCAGCAACTTGTTTGAGAATTGGGTTTTTTGTTTTGGTTTTGTTTTTGTTTTGTTTTTTTTTTTTTTGTTTTTTTAAGATTAGAAAGATAATCTGCTCTTTACATTTTTTTCCACGGAGAAAAACCCTTCCCTTTTCCAAAATAATAATAAAAATGGAACAAGCGAAACGAGTAAAGAATGAGTTTAGGGACATAATTTAAATAATTGTAAAGGTGAGAGTAAATAGATTTTTACACTGAGTACTGCATTAATTGAAGCATAGAGAGAACTGCAGAATTAAGTCCAGCATGTTTAAATATGAATTATCATTTCAATACATATTATTTGTTTTGCATAAATACAATAACAATTTAACTCTATGCTTACAATTTTGCCAACATGTCCTTTCCAATATATGGGCAAATTGTAGTCAAAGAGTTCAATCAAGCTCATCCCTATACATCAGTTTGTGGTAGTCAAAGATGAGAATTATTCAATCAGTAATTGATTTCACATGATGGTATTGTTGAATGTTTCAGGTATATATAAGATTGTTCTTTAAATAAGGTAATAGGCCTCCTTAGTTAACATGATATCGGTAATACCGGTTTTACTATATGGATGTTAAACTTGGAAAATCTCAAAAAAAGACAATCACAACATCGACACATTTAACTATAAATGCCTAAGAAGAATCCTCAAAATCTTGGCAAGATAGAATCACAAACAAAGAAATACTGGAAACATAAGGAATAAAGCCACTTAGCGTAGGAGTTAAACACAGAAAATGGAAATTTATCGGCCAAATACTAAGACAAGATCAAAGAAACAACTGTAACACAGCCTTAACCTGGACAGTAGAGGGAAGAAGAAAGAGAGGACAGCCAAATTACAACATGGCGAAGAACTGTGCAACGGGAAAGAAAAGCAGCAGGATGGAAGACATGGGGCGAAGCAAGAAAAGCAGCAACCAACAGGGAAATGTGGAAAACATCTGTGAAGGCCTTATGTGACACAAGTCACGAAGGAGATAGGTAACAGGTAACAGTTAGTAAACATTCTCAAATCCTAGTCAACAGCTATGTGAGGGCCATGCCCCACTTTGCCTTATTTGGATGGACCCCTTTAAATCTCAAGTGTGACCTAGCAGCACCACCTGATGTGGAAATAGTCTCTAGATTGAAAGTTACCCGATGACGAAAGTGCAAATATATCTTCATCAGAGTCAAAATGAGCAACACTTGGATGATTATCAATTGATATTCATTGTTTACTCGAAAAGTTGGTCAAAACAAATCTGATTAAAACAGTTACTTCAGCTTGGATATGAAAGTTATAAAATGACATGACAAGGCATGTCAAGGGAAATTACCCTGAACAATGTAGGGCTTCATGCAGAATTTACTTCCCTTTGTCTTGCAAATTTCATCTGTAGTCGAAGACAATGTCAGTAATGTCAGTGAGGAACACGACTACCAGCATATAACATTGTAAAGGTAATTTTAAATAGTATGTTGACAAATGGGCCATATGTTTTTTTTTTTCTTTTTTCTTTTTTGGTTTTTTTTTCATGATGTGTCCTTTCCAATCCAGGTGGCTATGGCAGCCCTGTCTGAAAATATTTTCAGCCAAACCATTCGATACAAAAATGTGTAATTCTATGAAATCACACTTAATGGACATTAATAGCTTTGGGATATGCTGATTTTGCAGACTCAACTAAAAATGGTTTGAAAGCTTTTAATCAACTATGTGAGTAGACTAGTATGTCAACCAATTTTTCCCATTCATTTCCAATCTGTCCTCAGCGTGAGCTTCACATAAAATTTAAGTATATTTTACCTTTTTATTCAAAACCTGTACAATTGAAAATGTTTTCCACATTTAGTTGACCTCTGAGGAAGTTGTCAAGCGAGCGCGAAGGAGGGAACTTAACCGTCTAGCAGCTCGGAGATCAAGAGAGAAAGGCCAACGCAAGAAAGACAGATTGGTAGAGGTAAAAGTAGAAGGAGTTTACCACAGTAAAATCTGTGGTAGGTAATGAACTTTTATTTGACCTCTCTCACCATGCTTTGTGGTGGAAAGCATCTCATGATGCAAAAGTGGAAAACATCACATGACGTAAGTCATGATGTAAGTGTATCAATTGTGTCCAGTTGCGGTTGTACTGAAGGAAGTATTTGCTGAACTTTTTCATTTCAGTTCTTTAAGTGGAATAATGAAATGTGCTTATTGAAAAAGCTTAAGGCTTTGGTAAATATATCATCATTATCATCATCATCATCATCATCATCATCATTAATTATCATTATTATTATTATGATGATGATGATTATTATTATTATTATTATTATTACTATTATTATTATAATTATTATTATTATTATTATTATTGTTGTTATTATTATTATGATTATGATTATTATTATTATTATTATTATTTGTTATTTGTTATTATTATTATTATCATTATTATTATTATCATTATTATTACCATCATCATCATGTTTCCCGTTGCCAGTATTTTGTTGCTGTGTGCTACTGTAGTTGTTGTTCTTATTCTTATTGTTGCTATTGTTGCTGTTGTTGCTGTTTCTGTGACAATAAAAGGTTCGACTTTCAATTCCTAGTCACACACCTGGTTGTGCTGTGTTTCTCAGGGCATAAATGGGGTGTATATATACATACATACATAAATGTGTGTGTGTAGGCCTTTTGTGTCGATGCTGACGATCTTGTAGCAATGGAACTGCTTCGCCTGGGCTGGTATTACAAGAGAAGTTTGGGGGCCCAGCCACACTCTCTTCCCCTCTGATCGTTGCCTCTTCTAATTGAACTCAGAGTAATGAACAAGTCAATAAGTCTGAGGTAGAAGAGATTGTAGGGGTGAATGCGTCCGAAAGAACTTTGGTAGGAATTGAATTTTGCCAGGGCCATTTATGTTTATGATGTCTAAACAAAAAATATTTGCACTGCATTATTCAATATGTATCGGTTTATAAAATTTACTTAATACAATCTTATCACTACTTTCATGACCCACACCCCAGAACCTTGTAGGTCTATTGCATTATTTTTTTATTTAATATTTTGTTTTTAAACAAAGATTTAGCATTGGCTGTAGTAGGTGGTCAAGAAGAAGATTCTTTTTATAGGTTGTCATACTTTCCTTATCACCGTCCTGTTCTATCTTTCTATTGTCTTGTTTTTACTGTTATTAAACAGAAATGAAAATTGGTTGTTGACAGGTTTTAATCAAATAATGGACCTATTAATTGTTTTTTTAATTACCAATGTTTATGTGTTGAAATGAAAATAAGACATTTTTATTTTTCACCAGGAAATATGTCACCTCCAGTCCCAAAATACAGAGTTGATTCATATTCTTGGATCTTTGACGGACGAACGAGACAGCATTATCGAAACACTAAGGCAGCACATGAAATCGTGTTCGGAGTACACTGCCACCCGTTATGCAGCGAATGGACTCTCTCAGGATGTCCTGGAAAAGTTGGGATTTGCAGATGGGGACAAGCCTCAACAGCAAGACACCAAGGAAGCCCACTCTTTATCATCTCACATCTACATTTGTACGTCGCCAGATGTCAAAGTGGCGTCCAAAAGTGATAGTCCCCCTTTGCAACGTGCCAAGATAACACAAACCCACTCCTACTCTAGTTGTCCCTCATCGCCTGTGGTTATTGGCTTGAGCGGGAAACCTCTCTTTCTGGAAGACAAACTACATACAACACCTGCAGCTTCCGTAATGCATAATGCAATTCCGCAGAATTCCTCCAGCCCGTTATCATCATCGTCGTCTTCGTTTATTCCGTCTGTTGTGTCCACTGGTGACCTTCATGGAGGTTCACAAATTTCTCCTGAAGTGGGTCAGAGATTACTGCCTCCCCCTCCCCCTCCACCTCCTCCCCCTCCCCCACATCCTCCTCCTCCTCAAATCAGCCACAGGCGTTGTAACTCTAGCCATGCTTTTGAGCCTAATTTCTCTCCCTATTCTTCGGATAGTGATGAGCCTGTAGTGCACACTTTTACACGTCCAGTATCCCCCGTGACTAAACCTTTGCGCGTTTCATTGGAGAGAAGCTTTTCTTTTCCTTCATCACACTGTGAAACTAGGGTGGATTTTGTTCCGGGAACGACTTTCACTTCTTCTGTTAAGTCAGAGGAATTACACTTTTCCCACGAAACTGTGTCGGAAAAATCAGATGAGCAAGAAGTCCCCCTTGATTTAGTTGTTCGCAATAAAAGTGGAGAATTAGATCGGGAAACACATATTTCATCATACAAGGATGACAGGAGTCCGAGCCGCAGAAGATCAGTTGATGATGGAGTACATGTTTATCGGGAACCCTTAAACCTTAGCCGTAAATGTGTCACTAGTTTAAGCTATCCACATTTGCCTCAAGAATCAAGTCCCTTTAAAAGGGATACTCCATAGTAATAAAGTAAAGAAAAAAAGCTGTATTTTTACTTTATTCTGCAGTACGCAAACTAATGTTCTAAACTTTTGTTTATTTAATTTAGTAGGTAATAGTTTTTTGCAATAATAGTTGCTTCTAAATTATAGTAAGTTAGCTTTATGATTTACTTTCAGTTAATATAATTTACGCTCTTCCATTTTAATTTTTACAGAATAGTAGCGTTATGATATAAACAATAAGATTAAATTGTAAAGGTATTAGTATCTAGTATAATTGCAATAGTACTGCTCTTAGAAAAAATAATTTTTTGAAGCCATTAATTTTATTTCAATATATAATCTTTACAGTCAGTGAGACAAAACCAAAACGACTTAAAAATGCAATGGAACTAACAATGGTTGCATGGATTTTTAACTGAACGCTGTCATTAAAGGTCTCACAATATATTTTGAGAAATGTTGAAGAAACAACCAAGCTGATTGTCTTGAAAATTTGTATCATGAAATGACAATGCTGATAATAAGGGTTGTTAGGGCAAAATAAAATCCTTTTCAAAGTGTAAAATCTCATATTGTTAGAGATGTAAATACATCAAGTAAAACCAAATAGAATTTTTGATCATGAGATGGGTTTGACTCAAAAGTTAGATGATGCTCTTGTAACTTTCTGTTTTGTCTGTATTCAATGCTACTGGTGAGAACCATATATGCATGTAACCCATGGGCTTACTTCTGTTAGAACAATTTATCTGTATTTGTGTTATGACCTGTCCACTCAAACAATGTTATGATTTTAGGCTGTTGATTCTTCTCCTGCTTGCTGTGATAGTTTGGTTCTTTTTGTTTTTTGTTATTTTGTATTGTGTTAAATTGAACTAATCATTTCCAATTTGCTTTTTTCCCCCTGTTTTTGATTGAAATGCTTTGTCTCCCACGGTTAATTGCAGAGTATTGATTGCATTACAAAAAATTATTAAAAGAGAGAATGCCACCACTGACTGTAAAAAATACCCAACCCAGGCTTGCCCCATGAGGAAACAAAACTACCACTAGTATACATGTATAAATCTTGTAACAACTTGATGCATCAGGCAAATATGACTTTTGCCCCTAATAAAAATTACATAAGTTTGCTTGCCTTCCTCTTACATAAAACACATGTGATGGAGGATAGCATTTTTAAATATAGAAGGAGCTTTGTAAATACATGTTACTCATGAAGTGATCATTATCACTCAACCCTTTGTATGAAAGTCCATGTCAAAAGAATTTGTAATAATAGGCATGTGTCAATTTGTATGGGATGTCTGTGCAGATGAAAAGCGTACCAGTGATTTTTTACTTAATGTTAATAAGTTTGATTGGATTCAAAAACCTTTCTTTTTTTAAATTTAGGGTGGAAAACTTTTTTTTTTTTTAATTTAGGGTGGATTTTTTAATTTGTTTTATTTTTAAAGGCATATCAATACAATTTCTTTTATGGTTTTTGTTTTACTATTTTGTTTATATTTTTGCTGCCTGATAACTACTGTTTCATCTTTTTTGTCATGTATATAACAAAACATGCTGTACTGGATGTATATATTAAGAATATAAGACTCTTTTTGCTAAATTTTTTTTCTTTAGGATAGACCTACAAATACAATGGAGATGTAAATGATACAATGTAAATGATCGAGATCATAGTGTATCAGTCTCTACTGTATGTCAAATTGCCTTTTGACATTTTGTTTTAATGAAATTTTACATCTTTGTATATTCCATAGCCTTACGATTCTTGGAGTAAATTGTTATGTTGGCACCATGTTGCTTTTACCAATTCCATAGGGCATCTTGACAATAAATGAGCCATACCACCTATCTGCCATATATATAATGTGTGTATATATATATTATATATATATATATGCATTGTGTGAGACTGGCCTCTTAATACATAATTGCATATACATAATAACTATTGCACAGTCATGCTTTGTCTACTGGGAAAATGAAGTGGATGTTGACTGAATTGCTTGTTGTCATCAAATTTGTTGAATAAGTTATTTTGATTTCTTTTCTCCTTTCACTCGCTTTTCCTTCTTATGTTCGATTTTTATCTTGCTACTTGTTATTTGTGATGCCTGGATTATGAGGTGTTTTAAAAATGTATATTAAGTAAATAAACAGCAACATGAACAAGAAAAATGTAAAGTATGCATTAGATACACCTTATAGTGTTTTTACTAACTAGTGTCTGGATAATATAGAATCAAGAGATTTGTTTAAGATAAGTATCTCCAAAGACAGAATGCTATTAAAGTTATTGTATTTTTCTACATTTATGCTTTAAATTGCTGTATAAAATTATAATGTCAATCCAACTCCCTTTGAAAATTTATAAAAAAAAAAAAAAAAAAAAATGCTTAAAAAAAAATTGTTCAGGTTATAATTTTCAAAGTAATCAAAGGGATATAATAACATTGAAAATAAGTAAAAGGGCACAGAGAGAAGAGTTGCCTTCCATCCACACTTTTCTCGTCGTGGCCCAGATTTGACAGTTTTATAAATTAGTATTGGTAACGTCCTGTTATTCTTTCATTTAACATATATTGAACTTTTCGTGGTGTACTGAATTATCCTTTTTTCTTTTTTTTTTTTTAACAATATTTTTTAAAATGTTTGCATATATATATATATATTTGCATTTCTTATTCCCTATTTTATTTCTTCATTGATTTTTATTTTCTTATCTTTCATTACAAAAAAAGATTCTTGCCTTTTGGGTGAAAGCTGACAATCATTACATTCTTGATAATTATATGATTTTAAAATTATGTGAGTGTGATTATGTTTTGTTCTCTTTTCTATATTTATTCCTTCATCATCATATCTTTTTTCCTCTTCTGTTCTCAAATGATCTTTGATATTTTTCATGTCCAAGAGCTTTTTTGTACTGAAAAAGAAAATCATTTGATTTAAAGAAAGCAACTCATACACAAGCATACAAACTGGAATTTAATATCCACTCACTGAAAGTGAATTCAATTTATCACCTCTGTTCTTGCTATATTTTATGTGAGCAAAATCTTCATTTTCAAGTGTTGCAGATACTGGCTGTATATTTTAGTTTTATCATGAGGTTGTAGTTTCATGTGATTTCTGATTGTACAAGTTTTTACTTTTTCTTTCTTTCTGTTATGATAATTTAAAGTTTCAAGTAATTTTCCACCCAAAAACAAAGAAGAGTGGGTGGGAGGGGAAGGTGGGACTTCATCATGGAGCCCATAAAAATATTTGTAATGAAGATTATGACTTTTGCAAGGTTGCATGCAGAATTAAGATTTTCAGCCCTTTTTCTCTTTTATTCAATTTAGGCTGAATTTTGTTTGAAGTGTTTTTTCCTACATGTTGTGGATTGTTAAAGCATAAGTGGAGCGTGTGAGCTATGGACATTGTCTCGATCATTAAACATTTTTGGGGAAGAAAATGTGCTTTTTTTGTGTAAAAAAAAAAAAAAGGTTAATTAAAGGGCTTCAGTAATTTCTTCTTTTTAAAGATCCTCTTCATAACAGTGTTGACACAAAGCATCAAATTTACATTAATGCAGGCTGTAAATAAAGTGATTTTATGAGTCTACAGTTATATATACATAATGTGCAGAAATATTATATGTGTTCAACTTTTATCATAATCTTAAAAAATTTGTGTGGATTAAAATCTTTTTTTTCCTTCCTTCTTGTGTTCTGTTTTGACTGCAGTTTCAGCCTTCCTCCAGTCAGCTTTTAAAAAGTATTTCTACGAATCTTTTCATTTTCATTTCAAGAATTCTTCCATGATATACTTTCCTGTTACTTTACAAATTTCCCAACATTCCTGATTTATGTGCTGTGAATCACATTTGAACTCATACTAGGCAGGGTTTCGCATAATAAGCTTTTGTTGTTTTCTTATATCCTTGAATTTTTCATGTCCTTTGATATTTATGTATTCACCAAGGCTTACCAAAAAGAAAGAAAGAAAAAAAAGAGAAATAAAACCCTTTATTTTTTTCACTTTTCACAGAAAGGTTGCTTTGTAATAAAATCATGTCTGCTGCTTCTGTTGCATTTTGTCCAATACACTTTTATTGAAATACATTTCTTCTCTCATTCTTTAATTGAGCTAACTATATACAGAAGCCTGATTTTTAAGGTTTATCTTCGCCTGTCCTTGTTTTTAAACATATATGTGTTCCAATAGTGCAAGCAAGTTAAATTTTCTTTTCAGTCAAGTTTTGTGTGAAATTGTGGTTCGCAGACAAAGGTCATGAGATTATTTTGCTAAGCTTTGTAGCAGATTTTATTTTGCCTTAATTACAGTGTATTTCCAAAAGTGTGAAGACCACTCCTGTGGAAGAAAATAGAATTATCATGTCCATTCTATCATTATTCATTATCATATTGTTTTTGTATTTTGTTTTAGAAAGAAAGAAACATATTTTCCATGTTCCTAATACATCATAAGGGCATACATTTATATATATGGACAAAATTTAATCTTTTACAGTAAAATCTTTGTTTGACTTTTGTATTATAGGTTTTAATAATAATGCTTTGGCAATGACTTTCAATTGTGTGCCAGTATGTGTGTACAAGTACATTATGATATATTGTTCTTAAAAAAAAAAACCTAACTAAAAAGACCCCCCCCCCCCTTCCCCCCCAAAAAAAAAACACAAAAAAAACAACAAAAACCCCCCCAAAAAAATCCCAACAAAAAACAAAAAAACAAAACAAAACAAAAACAACAACAACAAAACAGAAAAACAAAACAAAAAGCAAACAAACCCAAAAACCCAAAACAAAACAAAAAGCAAACAAACCCAAAAACCCAAAACGAAACAACAACAAAATAAACAAAAACCAACAAAAAACCCAATAAACCCCAAACCCACAACTAACAAAGACAACTTTTAATTTTAAATCAATGATAGAATATGATTCGACTGTAAAGTATCTTTGCCAGAAATTTCATTGTTAGAAGCTTTTTAATATCAATGGCAAATTAATTTGGATGTATAAACAGTTTAAATGGCCACAAGCTGAAAAGAAAAAGAAAATCATCATGTTCAAGCTTTTGAAATGGTTTTGGTAAGGTTGCTTGTAGACATGCTGAAACTTGAAATTTTGCTTTGGGTTTTTTAAAATTTTATATTTTAAGTAATATTATTCTTCCTGTGTTTGTTGCAACATTGAGGAAAGAATGAAAATAGTTTTATCTGTATTGTTTGATATTGTTTTTTGCTTACCTGTTGTTGAGTTATTTTTCATATATGTGTGATTTTATTTTTAAAGGATTTTATTATGCCTTGGAGTATAACTTTTGCTTGAATCAATGGGTGGTTAATAATGTAGAGCAACCGGGAAGAGTTTTTGTTGCCTTAAGAAAATCCCAATATTTACACGATTGTTATAACAGATTGCCGAACCATGATTCATTTTGATTTAGGGTTCAGGAAACTTTGTTTGGTAAAAGATCTGCTTAAAGTCTCACCCTTAAGATCCTTTAATGGGACGTGTTTGAAAAAAACAAATAGAGTTCATACTTTGTTTTCCTATGAACGGAAAAATTATCATGGCTTTATAGACTTTGATTTTGATACAACAATTGGATAATCCAGCTTGGTTTAAGATAGGAGTGTATGGAAGCTGTGAGAAACACCTTTACTTGTGACATCATACTGTTACCATTTAAATGCAAGATGGACTGTCTTTGATCATAGAGGAGGCATGGATTTAGAAATTCAGGAAGTTGTCTACAGTAATAATTAGTCTAATGCTGTTATCGCACTATTATGTTGTAACATGTCTTTTTTTCTCTGTCGCTCAAATTATATTATGTATATTATGAAGCAGTTGTGAAAGTTGCAGTTGCTCCAAATTTTTTATTTTATTTTATTTTGTCCTTTGAGAGACACCTTGTATTTTGCCTTTTTTGTTGTTGTTGTTGTTGTCTAATTAATGGGTTTATTTTTTAAGTTCTCAAAGCTGCCTGTTGATTTATGATTTATCAAGTACAATTGAATGATTCGATACATGTAATTAAATTTCATTCATTGATATTGCAAGGGGATTTATTTTTCCCCTCATCTTTTAGTAAACTGAAAAAAAAAGCCCCAAAACAACTCTGTCATGATCAGGCATCTATACATTGCTTTTGATTTGTCTTCCTTGAAACCCTGAAAGTGGTCTTTATATATTTCTAGTGTTCTAGCTTTCATTCACTGGTATAACAGTGGCACTTGTTTAGGTAATTTTACTTTTTTTTTCTTTCTTTCTTTCTTTAATTTTTTTTTTTTGTTTGTTTTTTTTGTTTTGTTTTTGTGTAATATATATATACACATACATATGATAACCTTAGACTTCACTGCCAATCAGTAGGAAGTAGGCCAAGAATCTCTTGAAGACTTTTATGTAACTCATTTGAAATTGGCCAGTTTTCATCAATGAAGCAGTATTATTATTATAAATGTCTTAAATGATAGTATGTATAGATTTTTGTATTGCAATTGTTATAAATGAAAACATTTTTACAGTTTTGCCACCACATTAGTATTATAAAAGTATACTACTTTTATTATTTACTAGCTATGATGATGATTATTATTACTAGTTTTATTATTATTATTATTATTATTGTTATTATTATTATTATTGTCACCATGAGCAGACCTATTACAGCCACGCCTACA
>JBCJKE010056493.1:0-11827 GCA_039654525.1 Melibe bucephala | reverse complement strand
CTCTTAGAATACTAGCCCAGGCGTAGCAATTCCATTGCTACAAGATCGTCAGCATTGACGCAAAAGGCCTACTACTATACTCATATCAGAAAAACAGATGATCTCCAACAAGAAAATACTGAACTAAGGATTGAACCTTCAAGATAAAAAACAATTAAATTGAGGTTAATAGACATCAATATAATTGATAACATAACTAAGACCATTCTGTTTATCTTTATAGATATTATGTATAAAGTAAAACTCATTCATTGCTGTAGCCAGAGTCGATGTAAAGTATCTCCTTATTTCCTGGAAAGGAAGGGTAGTCATAAGACAATGTTTGGTTGTGGAAGCTTAACCTCAGTCTAATCTAAGCGTCACTATTGATCTTAATTTTCATGGGCTTTTCAAAGACTTTTCAAAATCCCTTAAAAAATAAAAGGCAAACAAAACAAAACAAAAACAACCAACCTTTCCTACCACCCCTAAATTTAAAAAAAAAAAGAGCGACAGAAGGAGAAACACAGAAAGAGATACAGACACAGAAAGAGAGAAAATATCATCAAACCACTGACTCATATAGCTTAAAAGCCAAAAAAACAAGCATGAACAACCTTTACTCTCCCTCCAAAAAGTGAAAAAAAAGAAAAAAAAGAAAGAAAAGAAAAACAAAGGATAAAGAATAGAAACAAGAAGATAAACATGAAAATACAAAACAAAAAGTAATACAAATAGAACAAAATACACTATAATTTGAAATAGCAAATAATGCAGAAAACTAGCTCATCTTTCACTATCAATGGAAACATGGAAATACTATAATAATGAATTTCATTTTTAAAGACTGAATTCTGAATTTACCTCTACAGAATTTTGACGCAGATCACTGATCCGTTTATCAATAGCTTCCTTTCTTCTCAAGTAAAATGATTCTGTGTAAAGATCTAGGGGCATGGTTTGGAATGGGCTGTGGAAGGCATCAGGAATCGGCATAAACAAAATATCCCAAAAGAACAGGCAAAACAGGCTGCTCACTATAGAGCCTTCTGCATGAACACCTGAAATGAAAGGTTGTAGTTCTTTAAGCAAGTTTCATATCTAAAACATCAATTCTTTTTCTTCATAAGTCAGTAGAAATTAGTTAGACTAGGTGCTGTTATCAATGAAGAATCTCAGGAAGGAAATTGTATGTTTTCTGGAAAAACCCAGTCAAATGTGATGGTTATGTCAGTGTTATAAGATGAAAGACAAGACAATAGAAAATTCACACAAGTTGAAAGAGGTATGTCTCACCATAAGAGCCTGTTAATCGTCTAAGAGTTAAGAAAAAACATTTATAACAATGAAATGAGACGAAGCATTTCAAATATCCAATTGGTGTTATAATTCACTTGATAGTCAGAGCAAAAATGTGAAGGTTGGTGTGTTAATAATTTTCTTTCTCTTTTGCTTTAAGAAATGTACATAAAGTACAGTGTCAAAATTTGTGGAAAATATGCATCATATTTTTTATGAAATATTGAAAACCTACTTTACAAAGAAATTGTTGGGATGAATAATACCCAACAAGTTCAGTTGACACAAAATATCTATAAAATATGATCCTTGATGATTTTTTTTTCTTTTTATCTTTATCAAACAATATTTGAAAATAAAAATCTTACATACTTGATGGAAACCCATGCCTCTTGTAATAATGCATCACAAACTCCTCTACCCCACAGACAGTCATGTCATGAGCATTTCCATTGGCATAAGAACCCTCTGTCAAAAACCTAAGTCCTGATGAGCTGACTCCCTGGTGCAATACCCGACCTTCAATGAACACCTGTAACAAAAATGTTTACAGGAAAGTAATGGACAAGCCAGGCATAAGCATGATCATTTCTAGTCATGATTGCTGGTTGGGAGGTAGGTTACATGGAAAAGTTCATTCTTATAATACTATCACTGCATACCCAATTTGTCAGCATTTAAAGGACATTAAGACTTTTATCCCTTTTATTATTTTTATGTTTTGTAACCACATCCTCAAAGAAAATTCTTAAGACAGGTTTGTCTTTTCCTTAATGGAGAAATGGAAAATTCCTTTGGTAGCAACAGACCTTTGGCATTTCCTTCACAGGCTCATGATGAAGATCTTTCAGCTGCATTTGTAATTTGAGGTGAGGACGATGGCAAATTGACTCTGCTCGTTGAAACAAAGCCAGCCTGTGACCCACTTTAACATGCTTGTCGGCCAAGCCTTTTTTAACCACTGAGAGGCTCTGGCAAAAACAAATAAAATTGAAATAAATTGCAGTAAGATATAACGAGATAAATCTGATATTAAGTACCGAGGATTTGAAAAGCAGTGGTGAAGAGATTTAATATTCAAAGGGTGAATTTGAAATGGTAAAAGGATACAATTTTTAATATGTCAGTTAAGTAATACAAAAGAATCCAATAGACAGGAGTGGGCAGTATAACATGAAAGAAAAGGGCACTTCCAAATCGTTAAGCAGGTACTTTATGACAGCATTACTGCAATGATATAGAATGCAAGATTGTTGTTTTGAAAGACAACGCTTTTATTCTAAGAGAATTTAGTTACTTTTTGAGACACTACGTGTTCAGTAACGATAACAAAAAGAAAATTTATACACTATTATGATTGATCAGATCATTCAGATATATACTTAATAAGATAAATGTGATACAAATCATGAAAACAGGAAAAAAGATTTTGTCAGTTTTAATGTTCCAATTTTTACACTTTCAAATCTATAAAAATAGCCATGCATTTATCTCAACATGAGATATTTTCAAGTTCTCTGAAAATGATTCAGGAGACTATTTGGGAAAAATGTCAGAACCTTAACATACAGGA
The DNA here is from genome assembly GCA_039654525.1 of Melibe bucephala. Taxonomy (NCBI): domain Eukaryota; kingdom Metazoa; phylum Mollusca; class Gastropoda; order Nudibranchia; family Dendronotidae; genus Melibe; species Melibe bucephala. The sequence goes on along the minus strand of JBCJKE010056493.1, from coordinate 8,976 downwards.
ACTAGTAGCTTGAGAGGCTTCCTAAAACCCTTGTTATTAGTACACTCCTGTTGAATCACTTTTTCTCCTTTTTTTCCTAATTCTTATGCTGTCACATCAATGTAAATATGTATATATCACAATATAATTTGATAAGTTTAACTCATTTTCACATTTAGAATATTAATTAATATGCAAATCTTTACACTTCATATTTATTATTATTAATCTAATTGTACTGAACATTTTTATTATCTTTAATCAAACCTCATCCACTAGATACTCCAAGCGTCAATGAAATGCATGACCTATTCTTTGCTGCTTTGTCTTATTCACATAATGTAATACTAGTACATGGCTATATATATATATATATATATCTTTTTTTTTTTTACTACATATTACAGTAATTTCCCATTTTTACTTATTTTCAATGTATATTCTACCTCTGCACAATATATTATCTTTTACATACATGTCTGTAACCAAATTTCTGATCAAAGGATGAATAAAGCATTATCTATCTTATCTTATCTTAATTTAAAGACACATTTTTATTTTTTATCTTGATAAATAAGATGTCCATTCATATAGCTCCTTTTACCTGCTTTGGATCTTTCAGGTGGACATCAAGATTAAGAGCCAGGCGTTCCCACCAGTAACCTCTGTGTGTGGTACAATAAGTAGTTTGCCCCAAAAGTTTCCTTAGCAAATCCACTGCTTCCTGAAACTCTTTTCGCCGCTGGATAATATCTATGCCAACACTCAAAAGCCTATAAAGAACAGCGGTTGCTGTAAAACAGCAAAGATAATCTGGCAGACTTGTATTCCATCTAGAACAGTGAAAAAAAAAAAAAGAAGGGTGGATTTCTCTTTCTTGAGCCTAACTTCTGATGAACATTTAGGTAAAAAAAAAAGTTCCTGTCTGACTACATTGTACATGTATATTCGTTTACATGTTATTTTGAAATGTTTTGAAAATTGTCTTTTAAAATGACAATAAAATTGAAATTTCCTAGAGAATTATATGACCACACGCTAAGTCTATTGTAAGAAGAAGGAGTTATTTTTCAACTGCTCAGTTTCAGCAGATTTTGAATCTTATTAAGTTTCAATTTGCTTTTATTCATCTTGTTACACAATCAATCTCATAATCATTCTCTCATTTCAGTAAACAAAACCCAAAATCAAATAGCATTCTATGTAATGAATGATGTAATTCTGTTGTCCCTTTGAAAAAAATTAACCCTCTCTTTTGAACATTTTAAAATAATGGTTATGTGCTGTTTAATATTTAGGCCTGAATGAAGTACATACTCCACAATGTCCTTGTCTCCCTCTAATGAGTCAATTTGTTCTTCCACATCTTTGTATATTTCATAAGCACGAGCCCAATTTCCCTTTCCAGTGCTTGTGAGAAGATCAAATTCCATTTGCAGGGCTTGTTCAAATCTATCAGTACAGAAAGTGAGAAAGGAAATACTTTTAATTTACACAGTATTTGAAATGGTCATTGATCTTAATGATTCAGCAAATGCTAATATACAAGAATCAATGTATGTCAACCAAAGTAAACAAATCTCAGATTCATTGTGGTGACATACTTTTTTCTCTATTTTCACCTTAACAATTACACACATAACATTAAGGTTTAGTAATGTGTCAATGCTTAAAAGCAAATATTTATTCTTCAATTAGATTTTAGGTTGTAGACCTATATTATTCAGTGATAACTAGTATTTGATTATTAAGAATTCAGTGCATATTTCACTATTTAATATGATTCTCTTATTATCTCTGATGAAATTACCTGATAACATCTTCTCTGCTTTTGAAGATTTTCTGAGTTTTCATGACTTCATAGGTGGGATATACAACTTTTCCCATATTCACCATCAACATCTGAAATCTGGACAAGAATAATCACATTTAAATATAATGTAGAAATGCCTTTAAAATCTATTCCACTGTTATGAACAAATCAAAAGAGGGAAGGATGAATCATATTCGTTTGTTTGTGATACAAATAAAGCTGAATCAATACTTTCATAAAAAGAAGCATCTTGGTGAAGAAACTTGAGTGTAAGTTTCATTTTGGGCAATAAATACAAAACATTTCTTTCATTTTTTATTTATTACGATTTTTTTCTTTTGACATATAATGTTTCAGACAAAAAAGTATTTTACTTGAGAATGGAGTGAGTATATTCTCAATAAACAGTAGACAATTTTCAAGTTAAGAGTTTAATCAAAATACAGAGTTAAAGAGAATTTATATGCATATATGAATCATTCACTCTCATTTCAAAGAGACATAAATGCAAAAATGCCATTGTTACAGTAATGTTTTAGATCAATTTAATGACTTTATAGCAAATTTATTCTTAAATAAATGTAATACAAATACAATGCAGGATGGCTACGTGCATACAGATTTAAACTCAGATATCTTGAACAATTTGTAAAGTCCCTTTTTGATTCCTCTACTGTTCTTGTAATAGCTCATGGTTGTCTTTAACATTAAAATCAGATAAATGAAGTAAATTGATTTTCAAATAATTTAAATACAGCCAGATTTTCAGTCTTTAAAAATGCAAAGAAGCTTGAAAACACCCTGAGGTACACTTAAATTGGTTTGCAATGTAAAAGTGGACTCGAAGGCGGGCAACATCTAAACAACAATTAAGATGTTATTCACTATGGTTAGGCAGGTGCTGTCTTAATATGAGGAGTTGGGCAGGCTGAGTGACAGATCATACAGACCAAATGCTTAGCATTTTCTTTTTCTTAATACCTTACTGCACAGTATGACACTGTATCTTAGGCTTAAGCCTCACCTTGGCTTTAGCTATTTCCTTATATACATCAAACATATAGAAAGACAGACAATTTAAATTCCACATCTTCAATCCAAATCTTTCATGTAAGCCTAGACCTAGATCTAGATATATCTTACATTATATAATTTCTCCTCCTTTCCTTCTTCAGTTTCTCTCAACTCTTCCAATCTACCCATTCATCCCACACACAAAAAACCTTTTCATTTTCATAAACTTGGCTACCATCCATCAACATTATGGACCCATCCTACTTCAATATCCCCTGTGAATTTTTGCACAAATTCTTGTCTGATAAAAAATGTACTGTTTTGTTTTGTCTCTCAGGAACTTTCAATAAACTTTAATTGTTCCTGCTTTAAGAACATTTGTGATATACTTGTGTTATATGGCATGATAATGGACAATTTGCACTTATGTGATCAATTGTATCCTTTTTGGTCTTATAACTATTGCATTTCTTAGAAAATACGTCCAAATACAGCTATTTCAAACACATTTGCCTAAGACCAAAGAGAATGAGATATCTTGGCCCAACTTACAGTTGTTGTTGTCCTCCATCACCACTGTCTTCATCTCCTGTGGTATTTACAATCGAGAAAAGCATTAGGACTCTGACGAAGACGCTCCTTGATTCAAGCTTAAGCTTGTAAATTCCTTTTAACTTGTCCTTTGCACTGTAAAAAGAAGAAAAATCCAAATAAATGAATTTAACTGTACAGCTACTGCTAAAATTATAAAAAGCTGATTTGGAGATTTTGAAGACTTAGAGACATGTAGAAATAGATATATATTCCAAAATATCTTTACCAGACAAAGCTTGAGATATTCATCTCCCATTATGCGAAAACACACACATACACACACACACACACATACACACACACATGTGCTGGGCATAGACTGGCATTTTCAGTGACTTAAGTTCCTTTTCCTACTTTGAAATAACTAGGTTTTGAGACCTGTGTTTGATTTTGGCAAAATAACCCTCAGTGTTAAAATGTCAGTGATTAAGACATTCATTGCTACCTCTTCAACATGGCTGCCTCTATTCCCCCTCCTTTGCTTCCAAACATTGAGCTGATTGAAGTTTGTTGAGTTTTCTTCAATAGTTCTTGAACCAGATTCTTCTTCTGTGTGATCTTAGAAGTGATATGATATGACTTGGCCAGATTTTTTATCTCCCCAGCAGGCAAGGCTCCAAGAACATCCTTCAAGATGTTTAGTTTGGCCTCTGAAAAGATAATTATCTTAAGCTTTTGAGACATGAATAAACAAAAAAGGAATTTCAGGCACTGAAAATATCAGATGAGAAAATACTGAAATAAAGCTTTCATGGAATACAATGTAGCAAAATTAAAGTGCAAGTACAAGTAATATAATCTTGGTAAAAAAGTTAAGGGCAAAAAACAAAAAAAACAAAACAAAATCTAAGACAGAATCTAATGAATAAGAAATTTAGTTTAGAGGAGGTCTTTTTATTGTCATTTTTTCACTGTTTGTCATAAGAAGGGTTTAAATCCTAAAATTCACTGTTTTGTTTAAACATTTAAGTGGAGACTTTTGATAAACTTCATTTCGTTGCTATATTTATGCATATACTTGAAGACCCTCACTGAATTTTGCTCTCACCACATGTAGCTACCATAGCACTGACTGTGACACTGATCACTCCACACACCATCCAAGAGGCCAAAATAGCAATGCTATGGAGAGATGGGACCACATTTGTGATGCCACATACAGATCAGCTGTTGATACATTTGGCAAGAGAAAACAGAAAAACCCTGACAGGTTTGAGGCAGGTGTTGAGAAAAGTGAGTCAGCTGTTGCATCCAAAAGAACTGCCCTAATCAACTACAAGCAGGGTCCTTGTCGGAAAACACTCACAGCCCTCAGGAGGGCCAGAAGCAATGTTCAAAAGATGGTTAGACAATGTGCCAATAACTACTGATAGAATCTCTGTCAACGAATCCAGTTGTCCGCTAACTCTGGCAACATATGAGCCATGTATGAGGGTATGAAAAAGGCCTTTAGCACCTAGCACCATCAAGATCATCCCGCTGAAATCTACCTCAGGCGAAATCATCAGTAACCGTGCAAAACAGACAAAGAGGTGGGCAGAGCCCTACCAGGTACTGTAGTCTAGGGAGACAATTGTCACAGACAAGGCCTTGGAAAACACAAGCCCCTGCCTGTCAAAGAAGAGCTTGACACCCTGCCCACCATTAAGGAGCTCAATTAAGCCATTGGCTCTTGCGCTGGCTTGGCCTTGTCACTCGCATGCAGGACTGTAGTATCCCTGGTACTTGTGTAAGGTGCCAGGTACACCCTGGTAAGTGGCGTCTAGCTACTTGATCGGCCATCAGATCAAAAGAGAGAAGAGCAATGGGGAAAAAGAAGATTCCGCAGATGTGAGAGGGTGAGACGTGATGGCCCTTCCTGATCACACCATCTTTGTCTGCAGCACATGCAGCAAGACATAAGGTTCAAGGGTCCGGCTCTACAGCCAAAGCCGACGCTGAAGTTCTACAACAAAATGACTGACTCTTTGGCCAAAACTCCAATGACTCCCGAGACGGATGCCAACAAATGTTCTCCATTTCTACTAAATACTTCATTGAGGCATTATGTGATTACTATAGGGAACAAGTGGATAAAAAAGTATGATTACAGACATTTCGAAAGTAAAAAAGAATGAAATATGTTTATGGTTACCACAATCTATTAATTGTTGATTTGCAAGTTCCTCCAAATGTGGAAGTAAATCATCTGCAATTTCATCATATTTCAGTTTGCTCAGAGGAATCCATTTGAACTTCCGACTAAACATTCTCACGTAGAGTTTTTTAGCACCATCTATGAATAGAGGAAAGAAACCATGATGAGAGATAAAAAATGGATTTCTATCAAGAGCAGCTTCAGGCATGATTTAAGAAAAAAAAAATAAAGCTTTTATGACACTTTAACTCCTCTTAAAAAAAAAAAAATCTAATAATATATAATATATTTGGAACATTTATTCTCTAAAAAGTTCTTGTAACTATAATGAATTCTTTCCTACAGGTGATAATTACAGATGAATAGTCAGAATGGGAAATGCAACTCTATCATCATATCCATCTGTCTAAATTTAAATCAAGAGATTAGACAATTTTCTCTATGCACACCCACCAACAAAAAAGATTTTGTTCTCAGACATATCTTATCATTCTTACTTAGATGTTAGAATGCTAGGATGGTTTATATATGCAATAATATTATGAGAATTAAAATAATTTGGAACAAATCACTTTAAGTGTTTGGAGAATGTGAAAGTATTTTAAGATCAATTAAATAATAAAATATTAATGAATGTAGACGTTTTAAAATTGTCATGTTATGTGATGTTATAAATGGATCCTTTCTATTCGTTTGATCATGATGTTGATTTATTTTCTCAGATCTTTATATTTCTCTCATAATATCAATCATATATATATATTTAAATATATAGTGTATATTTTAATATATATATACACATATATATATATATATATATATATATATATTGTATATTTTATGGTATCAATTCTCTTGTGCAGGGCCTTGAGCCATGGAGGTGAGGCACCGCATGAATGCTGTTATTTTTATTATTATATCATTAATTATCCTTCGATATAATATATTGCAAACTTATTTATTTTTGTACCCTAGCATGACAATTTCAAACGAAAAAAGAATATATTTGAAAATTTTTAAAAACATCATTGTGCAACGTTGCAGCTAAATTTTCAATGAAAATGAACAGAATATAATATGTTATGATTTGAGCAGAAGCAAATTTGCAATCCTGAAAATCACTCTAGTTTAAGAAGTAGCAGAATTCAAACCTTGTAAGCTACAGAGAGAATCAAACAACAGTTTATTTTTTTTTTATTCTGCTTTTGGAGCAGCTTATATGAAACTTTGAAGTCATGTAGGCCTATTCTCAAAACCAAAATTTTGGAGATTCAACAATTTTGCACCCAGCCTCCTATAAGAACTATGTGGTAAACTTAAGAAACATATTATATAAATTACAGAAACAAAATAAAATATCAGAATCAGATGATGTGCCCAGTAACCCCAAGCTCCTGTACTTGTTCAAGTTAAAGAAAGGGGAATGAAATGTTAGAAGAACAAAATCTATCAAAATCGGAGCTATACCTGATAGTTTAAAATAAGTGTTTATTATTTGATGATCTTTGTCATCAAAAAGACAGCAAAAGCCACCATCTTCAATAACAGCTCTGAGAATACTTTCAAAATTCTGAAGATAGTAGGGCACTCTTGACAATTTTTCATTTGGCTCAGTGATAGTTTCATCCTCATGATTTACGTTAATTATGCTCGAATAGTCACTTTGCGCATCATTTGAGTTACAATTTGCCTCAAACCTAGGAACAATTTGACAGTCTAGTGATGGTAAACTGGGGATAGCAGTATCCAGCTTGAATTGATCATCATAATCTGTGTTCAAGGGTAAAAGAATTTCATTTTGTTCTGGCACGGTCTTCGAATTTTTCCCGGAGCTTTCAGAAACTTCTATAGAGTCTTTCTTTGTATCAACTAAATTGGTCAATGAATCCTTTCGTTTACGTTTCAAAGACAGGCGCTTGCTGACCCTTGGTGTATCTACAGATCTAGATCTAGATCTAGATCTTCTATCATTATCATGGTTATCAGATTCATTGGATTGGACTGTAGGAAATCCTTTGTTTGAAGGAGCTAATTCATGGCTTATTATTTCTATATCAGAATCATCTGAAAAATTATGGGCAATATTGGTAGAGGTAGAACATTCAGAAGTAGATCTAACTGATTGCGGCTTTGTTTTCCTAGAGCAAGATCTTGAAGTGCTGATTGAGCTGTTAGTATTAGATCTAGATCTAGATGAAGAACGGGCCTTTTCACTGCGCTCATTCTGGGGAAGGTCTATTATATAATCTAGATCTATGCCGACAGGTTTTGACCACTTGTCGTCGTCACTTTTAAAAAAGTCAGATATCTTCGACATCCCTTTTTCCACATTATCTCTGGCAGAACTTTTCCTGGATCCAGTTTTCTTTCCCGTGCGATCTTTCATTTTATTTCATTTACTGCAAATTTGCATATCTTCAGCCTTTCGCTACAAAACACAAGATATATGATCAGGAATCCGGAGTGAGCTCCCTTGACTGTTTGTTTGTTTCCCTGAATGCCTTCTACCACGTGCAAATCTAATTATAGACTAGATCCATGTGTCAGATTGGCACGCGTTGAACTAGTATGTATTTTAAGACGGCGGGTGAAAACTTTCACATGATGCAGCTTCAATTTTACTTAATTTCAGTGTTTTCAAAACAAATATATCATCATTATCTTTTTATTGCCTAGTTACTTCTAATTTTGGTTTATTTCTTCATTTCCGTTTTTTTGTTTTGTCAATGAATGATATTAGATCTATTTGGCATAAAATGAGAACGAAGTCTGACCTTACGTCGTAAACAACTTTCGGCTTTAAAATTTTTTGAATCATTTTCCCCAGGCTTAAAGACATTTTAATGAAAACGAAGAAAAGCCTGTGCTTGATTGTGGGAAATGTGTGCATCAATTCTTCGTAATTGCACATAGATCCAGAATCAAGACATAGATCTAGACTAGATATAATTTTCGGTACAGAGGTGAGTAAATTTATAGAAATCTAGTTTCTAGATCTAGATCTAGAATCTAGATCTAGTACTAGATCTAGATTAGATTAGATTCTAGACCTAGATATCTAGATCTAGATCTAGATCTAGAAGTATTTGTATCATGTGTAGATCTAGAATCTAGATTCTAGTCAGTATGAGTATAGATCTAGTGAATCTGATCTATAGGCTAGATCTATATAGGCTAGGCTCGGTAGGCCTACTTCGGTACGTTAGTACCGGTCCTCGCCATGCCCATGCGATTTATACACTACTCTTACAATGGTTAGTTATAGTCATACAGTGATTATAATATAATGCTTTCGGAAGTCTCAAGAAGCGAATTGGCTTGGTGGTAAGAACGCTCTGTTCACTGTCCCAGGTTCAATTCTCAGTGGAACCACACATTTTTCTTTCTTTTATAAATACACTTTATATTTCTATACTAGATCTAGATCTCTCTCTCTCTA
>JBCJKE010056382.1:0-11827 GCA_039654525.1 Melibe bucephala | reverse complement strand
AGAGAGAGAGAGAGAGAGAGAGAGAGAGAGAGAGAGAGAGAGAGTGTGTGTGTGTGTGTGTGTGTGTGTGTTAAAGAGTGAACCTTTCATTGGAGACTTTTACGAAATATGAATATGCATGGACTTAAGTGTACATATTACTGTTTTGATTAAACGTATAGACATTAATATGATACCCGAGAAAGATTGGGTCAAACCAAATGCCCCTCGAGGGGAAAAAGGGAGGAAAAAAGGGGGGGGGGGGGGTTGGCGGAAATAAAAAAAATAAAAAGGATATGTCTTAATATCTTCCACTCAACAGAAGGCACAGAGTGGATCATGCACACAATTATGTACTTACTATTGGCTAAAGTCTCCTGGTCGATCAATGCGAGGATTGTGGCCCGATTCCTGAGAGGAAGAAACGAGGAAAAAAAAATACAAAGAATTATTTTAATCCCACGGCAAGGCGTGGGGCTTCGCTCAGTTCAATAGTTCGAATCGACCGCCTGCCTTATCGCGCACGATTTTGATTGGCCAGTTACTGGGCCACTAATTAATTAGATGCAAGCGGTCGGTGCGACTGGTGTACTGAACGTAACCCTCTAGGGAAAAAAAACAACAACGAATCATAATTATATGATTCAGAGTTCTGACACAACTGTCAGCGTGTATGCTGTGTGACTTTTACATCCGTGTAAATATGTGTCTATTAAAATAAGTGATGCAAAGAATGCTCATATTATTGTGGTGCAAAACAAGCTTCGTTCTTTATTATTCCCTGGGCACTAATATGTCTGGTGTGCATTGAGAGAAAGAGGTGTGTTCATATCGTTTATATCGTGTTAATTAAAAAAGTTACACTGACTTTGAATGAAGAAAATGAAATCTGGAATTTTAGCATAAAAATGTAGACGTATTTGTATATATTATAATAATATATATTAATATGTATGTATTAATATACATGTCTAAATGTTTTTGCTGTTAATCTTGCTTTTTAATGTTTCTCTTTGCGGTTTTTCTCTGTTTATAGTCTTTACTTTCATTTTCAGATAGTTGTTTTTCTCTCATCAGGATTGTTTATTATCGTTACTAATGTCGTCGAGCTATTGCTATCTTTTCATTTTTCTCTGCTGTAAAATTGTAAAAAATTCTTTACACATTAACAAAATGTGTACGCGTGTGGGCACTATATAACGGATACAATGACAAACAGGTGGATAATGAAAACACAAAGTGTATCGAATTATACGTAAAAAAAAAATTAAAAGGATGGCTAGGGCTAGCATTCAGGAGTGTGCTTCCATTAATTAATTAACATTAACCTGTGGAGTCCAACACAAATCTCATGGTATAACAGGCATTAAATCATTAAATAAAAGCGTTCTGATAAACTGATACAAAGCATTAATGTGTGCTCTTATCTGGCGATCTGTTTACAACAACATAAAACAAACAAACAAACAAACAAAAGACATTGAACACTATAGCAGCAACAACCCGTTGTCATTAAAATTTACATAATTAAAAAAAAAAAAAGGAATACAAATTTCATTTCTACAGAAGCATGCTAACCCAATAGCTTGATACGAAGTGCGTTGAAAAACATGGAACATATTATGAATTTACTTTGTGCACCCTTCCTAATAAACCTCTCTATATGTATATAACATATTGTATAAGCTTGGATGCAAGGCACCAGAATTACAAAGTGCACGTCTACAGTGCATTGGGTCCATGGTCATTAATATTACCATAATGAGCGGTAGGTAGAAAACCAGTGCGCGTATGAATACATAATAATATGTAAATCTGGTGGATATTGAAAAAGTTGGCACTTGAGGAATCACGAAAGGAAACTCAACTCGCCAAATCAAAGCTACAACGATGAGATAAGAAGAAAAAAAAGACAACAACAAAAAAACAAAGCAAACTAAAAACTAGCAAACAATTCAAATGTTTGAAAGATGCAAACAAAGCATTTCCCCCTCTTTTGCCAAATCTGGCGTCGTCATTAAAACTCATGGTACAAGTTGCCTACTAAGATAATGACAGAAAAATAAACGTGTAAAAAGTCAAGAAAGCGAAAATTTTATCGCTTTTAGCGTTTCATTCTTCAAACTAGGCTCGAAATGGACATCCCAATATTACAATAATAATCAAGACTTAAGTTTAGAAAAATCAAAAATTATTTCATGGATACAACATTGAGATATAAATGGCTATGCATTGCCCTTGCTGATACATCTTAATGCTTAAACGCTTCCAGACAATTTACTGTACACAACGAAATATTGCCAACCGTCTCCCCCTTAGAGTAGTGGCATTAACAAGACAGAGGAAGCAGCAGCAAATCATTAGGTAAAACCAAACCACACCTTCTTTTTTCAATTTTTAATTTGCATTTAAATTAAGCGCATGATTACTTCTAAAAGTTAGTGTTTGTTTCGTTCAATAACAGTTAGTTGCTTTATATTAATTTTACGAGGACAACTAACTGCCCTTTACAGGTTCAAGGGCTAGAATGACTTTTAATTTAGGACTGTTGTTACCGGATCTAGATAGAGAGGTGGTGTGTTAAGGAAAATGAAACTGAGATTCAATACAGGGATTGAGCTAGAGTTTGGTGTTAACGAAAGATCGGTCACCTACCAAGTATCGTTTAGATAGAATTTGACTTTCGATACTCCTTAATCAACATAAATGCCACTTTTTCACGATTATTATATTGACATCAAGACATACATTAATGCATACATTATAAAACAGTCAAATATTATTTGTTTAAAATCCATAGTCCCGTACAGTGAACATTCTGTGAATCGTCATTTTCAAATCATCAACATTAAAAACCTGAATCCCAAGAAACATAAATTATAGTCATTAAAAAAACAAAAACAAATCGAACCATTTGGAATTAAGGAGAGAGAAAAAAAAAAGCCACGAAACAAACAAAAGCATCAAGATAGTGAGTGGTTTCTTGTCTTGCAGTGGAAAGCTTGTCCTTTAAGGTATTGTCGTTTTGCAATGTATTGTTTTCTTATTTTTTATTGCTTGTTTGCTGCTGCTGCTGCTGCTGTTGTTGTTGTTGTTGTTGTTGTTGTTACTGTCTCTCTTTTATGTGGAAGGGGTATATTTATTGTGTGTGTGTGCGTGTGTATGTGTGAGCGCGTGTGTTAGGGAGGGTGTGTCGAGTGGTGTGGGTGGATGGAGAGATTTTTTTCTTTTTTTCTTTTTTTTTTTTTTTTTTTTTTTTTTGGTTCTTTGGTTTTTCTTCAGGAGATGATGTGGATGTATTCCGTTTTTTGCCCTTAGGTTCTTTGGTTCAACATTTACCATCGAGTGGGAATCTGATCAGCGAGTGGGATTTTACCCCATTAGCAGTGACTCAATCGGTCCTCAACTAAACAATGCGTTGTGTTCAAATCTAAATGATAAAAACGTTACTAGCACGCTATTGATTTAAAAGCCAATCAGCGTTAACATATAAAGACGAAAGAGAATTTAGTTTTCAAAGCGAATGTCAATATCAACCGACAGCACTGGGGAAAAATATTAATCGAAACATTTTTTATTTTTATTTTGTATCATTCTGTCCAAAGTAGGCACACAAACAAAGACAGTGTGAGAGGAGTGAAGGTTAATTAAATGTGGAAAACATTATTTTAAAAGCGCCATCACTACAAAGTGACGTCATCAAATTAAGGGTATCATAAGCCAAAAATAAAAACAAAAAAGGTAATGCACAGTAGTAGCACTAGGATTAAAACAACGGTAGAGAATAATGATTAATGATAATAATAATAAAAACACAAATTAGCAATGTAAGAGGAAATCAACAAAACCAAGTAAGCGGAGTGATTTTTAGTGGCAAGCCCTTGACTTCTAAGTGAGGAGAAAACTAAAGCTACAAGTCTAGAAAGGAAAAATTAAATTAATGAAAGAAAAATATAAATAAAACAAGAAGACCATTAAACAAGTACAGCACTGCACAAGAAAGTAATGGTTAAAGCCGCTGGTCTACAGGCCACTCACAAGGTGTGTTAGGCAGACATTACCTTCTCTTTTTTTTTCTTCTTCTTCTTCTCCTCTTCTTCATTCAGTGAATGCATAGACTTCGACCTAGGCCGAAATCCCTAGACGAACAGACGGCGGGATGCAGGGAGGAAAAAAGTAGGAGTGAATCAACAGAACAAAGCAACGGAACAAAGAATACCAAGCGGGAAATATCCCATCGTCGATGCGCATGCGCAGACAGGACTTAGTCGTCCGTCACATGTAATATTATATATCATTCAAATATTCAAACATTCATGTTAAATGCATGCATTTGTCTTGTTGACACCAATATTATCCTCTGGGTGTGGGAACGAAACTTATGATCGATCTAGTTTCAAAACGCACAGTCCTGACATGTTCGCATGAGAAAAATCACACTTGCAATCATTATGAGTAAATATATTTAAGGACATCCTTCAAACAGGTTTGAGTCGATTTAGGGAGTGCTATAAAAAGCATTGAAATCGATAGGATGTATTATTCTTTCCTTAATGTAATTTGATCGCCGCCATTGACGTATTCTGGAGGTCTTTAAAGTGCTTTTCGTCATATTATACGCTACAATATAAATTTATGCCCCGGTTTCTTCATTCAAGCGTGTGTCTTACCATGCCTCCCTACTTCTTCTACTTCATAAAAGCTGCCATACTCAGATAACTAAGCATTCTTGTGAACGCGCCAAAAAGTAATCAGACTACTAGTATGCACATGTTGGTGTGGCCCATTTAAGATTCTGTTATAAAATCGTCAGTATCTTTACTGCACTTTACGCTGCCTGGCAGTTTATCCCATAATCTAAAAGCACAAGGTAAGTATGAATACAAATTATGTTATATTATCTGTACTACTGGAAATTAAAGATGAGGAGAAGGGGGAGGGGGTGGGGGTGGGGGTAACATAGAGAAAAACCGAGCCTTCGAAATGTGTAACATTATGATGTTAAATAGAAGACTAAGTTACAGGGCATTCCAGCCATTCTAGTACGATGCGTGAACATGACGAACACCGCATCACCACGAGTAATTGCCCTTGTCATATCATACCCATTCCCCCTCCTGTTTTTACATCTTTATTATTTTTTTTATTTTTTTTTAAACCGGGCACTTTTGATTTCATACGGTGATATTTTACAATATAATGTATCGAATAGTTAAAATCAACCAATATAAGGGTTCTGGGAAAAATGAAATCGATACCTATTTTAATCTAATACAATAATTTGCGTCCGTGAAAATAATTCCATGGGGTGTGTCACCGTTCAATAATTAGACCTACGAATTATAACAAAAGCTTTTAAAATGTTAATGTCCGCTCATAACTGACATCGATATGACAATGCAATGCTGGTATCGGATTTACGGCACACGTACACAAAGTCCATGGATGCTTTTTTTTCTTCTTTCTTTCTTTCTTTCTTTCTTTTTCCTCTTTTTTATACATTATCCAATGCTATTTTTCAAAAAGCATTACTATCGTCACATCCAGGGATATAATATTCAATGGTCAACAGGGAAATCTCAAAATAGGTCATAAAATACATGCAGCTGTAGAGAGAACAAACATGGAATGGTAATAGTAAAAAAGTGATGCAGTTAAAGGGAGATAATGATAATAATAATTATTATAATGATGGATTTAAATGAATGGCAAGGTAATTAGACTACAGATGACTAATTTCTACATGTTTCTGTATTAATTTTGTTAGATTTCAAGGGGGACGGACAGCTGGGTGGACTGAAGGATTGGTGATTTTGTTAGCTAGATAATGGAGGTGTGATTTAAATGGGGTGTATTGATGTAAAACAAATAAACAAAACAAAATAACATTAAAGTTTTGCCAAGAATAATTGCTAAATTATACTCAATGAATAAAGAAACTTCAATAGTCAAACTGTAAAGCGTGATGAGCTGGTGAGGACTAACTAATGGTGAAATTCATCCAAAAGGAAAAATGGGGAAAACTAAAACTGCACAAGCAGATCAAATATTCGGTAGTCTCCGGCAGGAGGTTTAAAACAATTTTAACTGCCGTATGCGCGCCCATTATAGCCTAAAATGTTTTAAAGCGTTTTCCGTAAAATCTGAGTTGAATTTCTGCTTTTGTTTTTGCTGTACTTTCGGTTTTGTTTTGCTTTGATTTTGGTGGCTCTTCAACATAAAATACGCTATGAGAAGCGTCGGAGATGCGACTCATGTTTCGTTCCACAAAAGGGCGAAAAGAGGCGCGTATGGTTGTGATTTTGAAACGACCAGTTCGGGACTGTAAATTAATGTTACGACTCGCAGAAACTATCCCTGCGTTTTTTTCTAAACTTCATCACGAAACATTGTGAAAGTTAAATGGATCCGGAAGGAGAAACCTTTTTAATAGAACAATCATAATAAATAACGATGGACTGTATAAATAGTATGTCAAAGAACACCCATGACGACACCTCCTTCACAGGTCCTGACAAATTTGACGATGGATAACGATGTATGTAGTGATCGGTAGAATTGAGATGCCAGGCAAAATCAAACGAAGCTGGTTAGTTAGACAGACGATAATCTCCACTTAATGAAGTAAGGTTACGATGTGGCCATCATATTAAAAACCAAACCAGAGGAAAGATGCATAATTTCAACTCCAGTACTAGTTGAAGTTTTAACCTTTTTATATAATAAATTCCAAATTATTTTTTTGTGTAGCAGATATAATTTGGATTTCAGGGTCTGCTACAGAGTCAAAAACACTTTTAATCATGATTTTATATTTGGATAGATACTGTATGAATTGAGAAAAGACATAAACTTAGCCAAGATTTTAACGAGAGAAAAAATCAACGGCATGAATACTGTGAGGTTTTGTGTAAATGTACATATCCGAGGCCAGCAATAAACGAGCCACTCAACTGACTAAAGACGAATAAGAACTGCGCCATGCCTTTTCACTTCCTTACAAACATTTTGCCAAGATAATGGACAAAAGAGAGAGCATTCACTATACGACGAAAGACAAAAAAGTTCGATTTGAGATACTCATCTTCCCAAAGCGACTCAGGCAATTCGATAACCACAAAGGCTATACACTATACAAACATAAAGTTGTATCTGATGATCTGATGTCGAGCAAGAAAAACATAATACATTCTGCACTTCCTGGTTCCAATGCACAGCAAATGACTCACATATAAAATATGCTATAATATGACGGTGTCCACCCGGAAGCTCCCTTGTTCCTTGGCTTCACCACAACAACAGTATATTCTGTAGTCTGTATGGGTATTTCAGGCGTGAGGCTAGGCATCACGGGACCTATTATACCAGTGGATGAGTTACCTAATGGCAGAATGCGGAATAGCAGCGCAGGACAGGAACCTGGAAATGTATCCGACCAGTTGTAAGGGAGGCTACTTCCGGGATGGATACACCATGAGGAAGAAAGTCTTGGCATCTCATTGCCAAAGCATAATACCTCTCTAGGTAGCTTCAAGATCAGACTGATGGAGTCAGATATCTGCCAGGGGGAGTAATTTCCATAGCGTGTTGCTAAATAATTAATCGATCTATGGCTACGATTCATTTCCTTTTCATCAACCGATATTGATATCGATCTAGTCCCCCATTGTGCTGCTGATCTCACAGGGATGAAATTACCAAGATCACTCTAACTCACCCTTTCAAAGACGAAAATGAGCGGGCAATCTGACATCATATTATCGTTACCAGACCAAACAATTTCTAGGCGCCTAAAACACGTCACTCTTCTGGGTGGGGCCCGCTGCTCACCTGGACCTTCAAAATCCATTTCCGCATTAAAATTCCTCAGTGACGTGAGCACCAATAAAAACGTGTGTGTATATGGAAATATGAATTAAAAAACAACAACAACAACAACAACAACCAAACACTAATCATTAATTTAAAAGCGAAGTTCAAAATCGACGAAACCATTAAATCAGCATCACCACAAAGGCTTATCGACGACTCGAACATTAAAACAATCGTATAATATAAATTTTATGGCCACAGCCGGTCGCTTTTGGCTTTCGACACCACAACAATAAATATGCGAAAATGAAACCACAACCACAACCATGAAAGCTCACCTTGTTTGGCCTGGAGCACGGCGGCTGTGGCGTCTGCTACGACTACTTCTACTACTACTACCACAATACCCAGACATTATTTTATTGGCAACCAACACGAGCCTCCGAACAAGACAGGATTATCCCTGTCCCCGCGGGTTTTACAAAAGCATAATAATAATGATAACAAAGAGGTTGGCCCCGTCTCCTGGGCAATTCACAGATCGTCGACTGTTTCACTAGATGATGTGCTGGTCCTCGAGCCATTTCATTGTCGGTCGACTCACCGACCGACCGACCGACAACAGGTAACAACAACCCCCCTGAAAAAAATCAATGTGGACACCGTAAGGCGATGGGTGTGAGTGTGAGTTGTCCCGTCGATGGCCGGGCGAGAAGAAAGAAATCCACGCGAAGAGAACGAGGCGGCGGCAGTCTGCCGAGGCGCAATCGATAGATAGAACGCACGTGCGGTAACGCGACAAGATCGAGCCTTTTTATTGGCCGGCTGTATGGAACGGTGCAGAAGAATAAAGAGGATCCCCACTGGGATATTGAAAACGGGGTTTTGTTGGTGGTGTGTTTTTATGTCTGCCGTTGGATGGAGGGCATCCACCCATGAGTGTAGGCTTGATGGATGAGACGCGTTTGGGGTGCCGGACTTTTTAGGATTTTTTTTTTTTTTTAATAATGGGTTGGGGTTGCTGTTTTTTTCTCCATCAAATGAGACCGCATTCGATGTCGGTTCGTTCCCCTGCAGAAGCTGTCAACCGCTGATTAAGAGAAGCGGCAATCGATTGCAGGACAATAAGAAAAATGTATAATAAAATATACCTGTTGAGAATTATTTTGCCGTTGGCACGCAAAAATTAGACTGGAGGCAAAATAAATAATTAAATAATAAATAAACAAACAAATAAATAAATAAACAGATAAATAAATAAATGAATAATGAATAAATAATTATAAAGAAAGAAAGAATGAATGAACGAAAGAACGGAAGAAAGACAGAAAGAAAGAAAGCAGGGAGGAAGGAAGGAAGGAAGGGAGGAAGGAAGGAAGGAAGGAAGGAAGGAAGGAAAGAAAACGACGGCAGCCAAAAGTAAAATGATGGATGTCTTCCAAGCATGGTTAGCCTGCCTCAAGCTCGACTGTATCGTAGGAACGAATGGAAATCGAAGCAGCAGCGATGACTTAACCCTCTCCTCCAACTGAGCTTAAGAATAAGAATAATATACAAACAAAGGACTTGAGATTTGTAGGCAGTAAGTTGTTCTGACCTTACAAGGGCCCTATAAATAGTAACGTATTGAGAGATGAGATGGGATGAGATGAGATGATAATTTCTGAAAGAAATTTTTGAAAGGAAACAGAAATTAAAGTAAAATATGTAAAATAAAAATTTAAGACAAATAAAATCGAGAGCGTAAAAGAATGGGACATTCGTTCCGCTTCAATACAAGCAAATTAAGTGTTTACAAAGAGAAATATAAGTAAAAAACTCTCATGCATCATTTTTATGTTTTTCTTCTATATCCTTTATAACCTTAGCTTGCTTTGATCTTATATCATGTCATAGTGACCCATTTTCAATGGACATAATTCTGGCAATGCAACTTTTAATTCAAACTGAAAGGTTTCCAGTTAATCAAACAACATGACTAGGTAAATAATTTCTAAGCTGATTGCATCTTTAACTTTAAATCAGACAGCTGTCTATATTTCTCCCAGAATTTATAGGCTCTTTGTCTATCTTCCGATGAGATACTAAAAGCGTTAACGTCAATATTGTCCATCTTCGTCTGAAGCAAAGATCAAAGACCAAAGTAATTGTCTACCCTCCTTTTCCGAACAAACTTTTAACACCCCAAATATCCCATCCACTTCTGGTCATATCACACTTTGCATGATTTAACTTCACAAAACATAATTATAAAAAGGGAGAGAAATGGGGTGGAAAGAAATGAAGGCATGGCATTCCAGTTCATGCAAAGCAATTGGTAGCTAATCGCCATGCCAAGAATCGTCTCATTCAGTTTGTTCGTGATACAACACGATAATTGTACATGGATCTCTCTTCCAGCAAAAGTTCCAGCAAACATCGTCACTGTGGGGGAAAAAATAACGTTAGCAAAGATCGCTCAACATTGATTCTTAAGGTACTTACAGCCTTCGATTCTCTGAAAGCTATCGAAGAAAAGCCGGGCTCGTAGTCGATGATACTCCTCGGTTGGCATCGATACACTTCGATCTTGGACCGAACGCTGGGAGGCGCCCAAGGACTGATGAGAAAGAAGAATAAAACAATAATTAATTCAAGATGTCATATTATTAGGTATCGAGTACACTGAATTCTGATTTACATATAAGACTCCTAAGACAACCAAATTTCCCTCTCTGAATGCACTGCGGATTAACTCTACGAGTAAATTATTATAACTTTGTTTCCTTCTTTCTTTTCTTTCTTTCATTATTTTTCTTTTATTATTTATTTTTAAGGGAAAGAAGGCAATTCCATTCTATATTCATGGCATGATCAAATCACGTGTGCT
This sequence comes from Melibe bucephala, assembly GCA_039654525.1. Lineage (NCBI taxonomy): Eukaryota > Metazoa > Mollusca > Gastropoda > Nudibranchia > Dendronotidae > Melibe > Melibe bucephala. The sequence continues at coordinate 1,167 of JBCJKE010056382.1, read as the reverse complement.
TCTCATTTTGTTTAATTTCGATTGATTTCCTTGAAATCAATCAACAAAAAACTAATTTCTATAGAAAATTAATATTCAATGTGGTTTTTATGAGTACATCTGCATACTAAAAAAACAACTCTACGCTAAGATTTATGGTAATAAATGATGCACTATTTATTGTTACATCTACTGCAAAGATTTAAGATTATGTTTGGCTTTTAATTACTACTCACTATTACAATACATTAAGAACAAGTAAATAAATAAAAAAATAACAAACAACAACAACAAAAACAAAAAACCCAAACAAAAAAAAAAACAACAAAAAAACCCAACAAAAAACAAAGATAAAAATAAAGTAAAATAAATGAATAGATCATTGGTTCCGGGTTCAAACTTTTCTTTTTGTCTTTTCTCCGTATTACTTTCACGTATTTCTTGAATATAACTTGTTATTATGTCATGACTTTAAGCGCCAATTCACTTTTTGTTTTGTCTCCATAGAGGAAATTTTTGATAAAACTGTGTTTTGTTGCACTTTTATTAATCTGTGCTGGGTTTTTCTTTTGTTGGATTGCCTTTGGTTCGTTTTGCGGTTTTGCGTTTGTTTTTGGTTGTTATTGTTTTTGTTGCCTGGTGGCGGTGATTGTTAATTGTTTGTTTTCTTTTAGCCTCTTTTTTTTTGTTTTGTTTTGGGAAGGGGGGGGGGGGGGGGGGGCGGGAGGTTTTTTTCTTTTCTTTCTTTTTTTTTTTTTTGGTGGGGGTAAGTTTGGGTTTTTTGTTGTTTTTGTTTTTTGTTTTCGTTTTTTGTTGTTGTTGTTATTGTGTGTGTTCTTTCTTCACGTCAAGTCTTGTGTTTCATAAGTTCATATTTTTAATAGAAGCAAAATGGGGTGAATAAAAAAGAAAAAACTGCATTTAAATTCCATTTGCGTTTCGTTGGTTAACGTGGTCCCAACGTGGACAGTCAGTCGTCCCATTCCAGTAAATGAAACAACAACGCAGGGTGCGACAAGCCCAATAAATCCAAACGAAAATTAAAAAAATAAAATTGGCTCATATCTTATTCGCACAGCAAGCAATGTAGTGTAACTCAGGCCAGTGGATAAATAGCCATCAAACACTTGCTAACTGACACAGATGAGGAATGATTGTAAACACCAAAGCAACCATGTAGTTCTATTA
>JBCJKE010056271.1:0-11828 GCA_039654525.1 Melibe bucephala | reverse complement strand
AAGATGCTTATTATACTGTTTGTAAAACTATGAAACATAATGAATTATATTTACTCATTTGTCGAAAATTATGTGTCAACTTGCCGAGGAAGTTACTAACAAAACGCCTTCAACTTCAAGGCTTTTTGGCTTTAAGTTTTGGTTTAGTGGTGTGATCTGGAGAAAAAAACAACAACAACAAAACAAAAAAAAACAAAACAAAAAAAGAACCCCCCCCCAAAAAAAAAAACAACAAACAAAAAAAACAAAAACAAAAACAACAAAAACAACAACAAAAACAAAACAAAACCCCAAAAACCCCCCAAAAACAAAACAAAAAACAAACAAACAATAAAACCCTTACTATATGCTGATATCACCATCATGATGTCGACATTGTTATGACCACCAATACCTGAAGGCCTATCATCACTCTGCTGTGGATAGTCAGTAATGCATGTACATGTACTTAATGTAAATATGCCTCTGGGACGGATCAAGATGAGACATTTCTCAAATCTCAGAAAGACAAGCTTACACTGACAAAGATCTTATTGAGAATATTTTGCATCAACATTTATGGTGAAAGACGATTATCTGGGCGAGCACAGCAGTCCAAAACGATAAACGAAGAAAAGAAAAGGAAAACACAAAGCAACTGCTGTAGAACACACTTATAAAGAACACGCTTGAAACGAATTGACGGAAATAAAGAACCCGTTTCTTTGCCCCACTTTTCGCTCTCTTTGTGTTAATAATATTTTGACGCATTTAGCGAACATTCGATAACGAAGTGACGGCTGTAACGAACTCCTTTTCTAGCCCAAGAAGTCAAGAAGTCTTTTCCCCTCTTAACGACTGAAGTAACGAACCAGTCATTTCGAGACTGACAACTGTCGTGCGAGTCTTGCCTAGTGCCTACCACTACCACAGAATTATTCTGTGGTGCCTACGCTGTATCCACCCTACACACTTATACTTATACTTATACTTATACAGACACAATTACAATTACACAATGGATTCGAATATTTTCATTGTTAGACAAAGCCGTAAGGTAACGAACGAACGTTATAAATATACAGTACTAGCTTAATAATAATAATAATAATATATAATTTTTGTATAGCGCTTCATCCCGTGTGAGCAGAAGCTCGAAGCGCTTTACACATGTTAAAAATGATTGCAGGCTAAAATAAAATGAGGAGAGAATAGAATTTACAATAAAAATGTATGGATCACATGCGGAATAAAACACAATACATAAAATAGTATGGGTATACATCCAATAAAATCGTTGAAAGAATAAGAATTGCATTAATAAATCATGCTTATCTAGAATTTACATTGGCTGAAAAGGAAAGTTTTTAAAAGAGATTTAAAACTGTCAAATGATTCAACGTGTCTGATGTGACCTTGTAATAGTAATAGTCATAGTAAGGTCCGCCACTTACCGACCAGTAGCTTGGGGTTGGGGTTGTGGAAGGGGAGGGGATCGGGATGGGCATGTTTTGAGCGCGGGCGTCCAACACGCATTGCGGGAGGCGATCCAGTTGTAAAGACAGGCGTGCCAAGTCTTTACAAGGCATGTCACCTATATATACATGTATAATATGTATATATATATATATATATGTGTGTGTGAGTGAGTGTGTGTGTATATGTATTTGTCGCCATAATTATTTTTGTGTAAATAACTTTAAATAAGCGTGCACTTGTCCGAAGTAAGGCCTAGCCACCGTGAGGTTAATGATAGGGTTTGATATAGTGCAAATTCGGTCAGAGCAGAAAAGTGTGCACTTAGGCGAAGCGTTTACTAGGCGGCGTGGACTGTACTGGTATCCCTAACCCTAAAAGACCAAACCCAACTATAAAACACCAACTCTAACCCTGAAACCCAACCCTAACCATAACAACCTCTCCTCATTACCCCCTCTCCATTTACTTTTTCCTTGGAGCCAATCTGGCAATAGTCTAAGTCTAAGCCTTCAGTTTCCACTTTGGCTTCCATTGCCTTCACACCTTTAAATTCTAGATCTAGATTCAAGCTTTCTTCATCACGGACAAATTTGTAACTCGGAGAGACGATAAAGCGATTTTAGACACTCCCTTAATACATGTATTCGTCTCTCTTACATGAACAGTATTAATACATGTACTGGGCTTTACCATTTACCATTTAATTTTTTTTCTTTTCGTTGTTACTTATATTACTTTATACCTTATAATTCAAGTTTTATGGTAGCCTACTCCTCGTCGTATGAAACTTGTACAAAATGTGTTTGTCTTTTCTTTCGTGTGCATACATGTATTTTATTCTGCTATTAACTATCAAGGCAGAATTTTAGGGGGAAATTGTATATATGCTGATTGTGACGTTTTACGGCAAATTTCCCGCAAATTATGTCATTTTACGGCAAATTTCGCGGCAAACAAGTTGTGATAAATTTCGGCAAAAAAAAAACCCCCAAACAAACAAAAAAACAAAAGAACACGCATCATATTATTTCTATCTAGGTCAATAGAGTCGCAGACTGCTGATGACTATGGAGATAACAAGGGGAATAGAACTGGGCGCTATGCACTAATTTTTGGGCCACTTTTATTGCTCTGATAAAATTTATTATGAGGATAGACGGCTGGGCCATGATTCGAAGAGTGAAACCTAAACGACTGATAAAAGTCTCCAGCCGCCGATGGACAATAGCAACAAAGCGCTTTGTTCTTAGATTTCAAAAAGTTCAGTGGGATTTTATGTACCGGGGAAAATTCTCGTGGTTGGTGGATTCCCAATTAAAATTAATTTATTTTATGCTCGATATTGGAATTTTTAAATGGTGTTATTAACGAACTCACAACTTTGTTGTTGAACGTATTATGTTGTTGAATGTCATTTACAGAAACAATGTATGATGTATTGACCTATATTAATGAAAAAAGTGGTCGGATTTGTATCAGTACTTTTAAAGTTTACAGCTGTAATTTTATTGTAAATTATGTTGAACTATACTTACTTACTTATCCTCTGTCGTGTACAGTGATACTTGAGGCTGACACATGAGATCCCTATCTTCTGCTCTCTTTCCGACCTCTCCCCATGTCCACCCTTGTTGTTTTATTTCTCTTTCTACTGTTCTCCAAGTTTCCATCGGACGGCCTTTCTTCCTTAGCCCTTGGGGTGTAGGTCCTTGTTTGAAGTCTTGTTTGGCCAAAATATTTTGAAAAAAATTCTTAGGCCTTTATTTTGAAAAACGTCAAGCTTTTGACAGATACCTTCTGTTGCTTCACATGATTCAGCACCATACAGAAGAACTGCCAAGACATTGCATTGCATTTACATTTTTTTAGTTTTGTTTTTGTAGAGATTTTGTCTGATTTCCAGATTAAGTTGAGTATTGTAAAAGACCTTTTGACCTTTCTTAACCTTTCATTTATTTTTATTTGAGTGTTTCCATTATGGGAGATTTTAGTTCCCAGGTAGGTGAAGTTCAGGACATCTTCTATGCTTTTCTCATCTATTATTATGGTCTCATGGAGACTGCTATTTATCCTCATTGTTTTTGTTTTTTCTGCATTTATTTTAAGTCCTATTTTCTTAGCATTCCGTGAGAGTTTTTGTGTAATGTCCTTTAAATCAATATTTTTTGTGACAACAAGACAATAATGTCATCAGCAAAATCTAAATCTTCAAGGGTGTCAGTAAATGTCCATTTGATGCCCCTCCTTTCCTTCTCTACTGACTCTTTCATTACCCAGTCACTGGCTGATAAGAACAGAAATGGTGATATAACACATCCCTGCTTTACGCACGTGTCAGTCTCGAATGTATTTGAAAGCTCTTGTCTACATATGACTTTAGCGCTGAAGTTGTGGTATAGCATTTTGACAATATTCGCGATCTTTTGAGGAATACCATAATGTCTCATGATATTCTATAGGGCTGGACGGTGGAGGCTGTCAAATGCTTTCTCAAAATCTATGAAATTTGCGTACAGGGATACGTTCCATTCTCTGCCCTGTTCAACAACTTGCCTAAGTGTGAAAATGTAGTCTGAGCATGACTGTCCTTTTCGGAAACCTGCCTGCTGATTTCTGAGGTTTGGTTCTCTTTCTATTTCTAATTCGATTTAGAATTACCCTGCTAAAACATTGCTTGTAATAGAGAGAAGCATGATTCCTCTCCAGTTACCACATTCTGCAAGATTTCCTTTTTGGGGAGCTTGACAATAAGTCCAGTATTCCATGCATCTGGTATTGATTCTTCATGAATCTTTAATTAGGGCATCGTTATTTTTAAAGTTTGATGATAGAATCTTGGTTATTTTCATATCGTTTCTTTGCGCTGCCTTTTCTACTGTTTGAGCAAGATTGTCATAATATGCCTTTTTGTCTGCCTTGGTTGACTTTTTAACTTCTTTGTCCAATTTAGTGTAACCCTTTCTCTTTTTTCTTTAATCCTTATTGACTTTGATGCATGCATTTTCTGTTTCATTTCTCTCTTCTTCTCCCATGACCTATCCAAAATCAATTGTTCTTTCTTATTTCTTGGGTGTCCAAGGATATTCTTGCTCACATCAATGAGTTCACTGTTGAATTTGAGTATGTTCATTTCTTGATCATTGCATAGTATCTCAAATCTATTTCGAATTTTATTTTGAAATCTCTAGGCAATCTCTGGGTTTTTTAATTTACCGACATCAAATTTCAATTCTCTCATTTGCCCTTTTTTGTCTTCCTCAATTTAAGATTTAGTTTGCGCACTTCGAGTTCGTGGTCACTTCCTATATCTGCCCCCTTCTAGTTTTAACATCCTCTAGTGAAGTCCTCCATTTTTATTGTTTATTATGATGTGGTCTATAAGGTTTCGAGTATTGTTATTAGGTGAGGTCCATGTACAGTTGACTACGCTTTAGTTGATCTTGTTGGGGGAGTAAAGAAAATATCAACACATCCGAAGTTCAATACAACCGTCAAAGCTTTGGAAGTGGAAGGCATAATTTACAGTGATTACTGTTACTGTGCCACGGATTTCTCCCTCTTAATCGATATAAGCAAGAGAAAAAAATGGGGGTGAAAGTAAAATGCAAGGTTGCGCCTCTTTGAAGTGTGGTGTATGCGATGAGAGCTAGAGTAAATGGCGGAACAAAGGTGCTGGGGCTGTCAAATATCATAAAGCCGCACTCAAATATATCATAAAGCCGCATTCAAATATATGAAGCCGCACTCAAATATGTCATAAAGCCGCACTCAAATATGTCATAAAGCCGCACTCAAATATGTCATAAAGCGCACTCAAATAAATCATAAAACCGCACTCAAATATGTCATAAAGCCGCACTCAAATATGTCATAAAGCCGCACTCAAATATGTCATAAAGCGCACTCAAATAAATCATAAAACCGCACTCAAATATGTCATAAAGCCGCACTCAAATATATCATAAAGCCGCACTCAAGTTAAAGACAACTAAGGACCTAGAACTAGAAAAAATTGCGACACATAGAACAGTTATAAAAGGCAGGAGTGGAAAGACATCACAAGGCAGATATAAAATATGCAAAGCAGCCCAGGTGGAATATTAGCACGACTATTCTACGCAAGGGCTTTAAGTCAAGTAAGTCATTAATATTAATATTAGGATGATGATAATGCACGTTTACGTTTTTACGAGAGAGAAAAAAACGAAAGAAAGAAAGAAAGTCAACTCCTGGTGAAATTGCAAAAATTTACAATTAATGCATAACATCTGAATCAGATCTAGATCTAATGATCTAGATCACTTACTTAGGTGCGGCCGTCTAAGCAATCATGTGCTGCCACCTACTCTATTAGTGGTTTCTATTTAAAGAGACTATTGTATTTTAAAGGTGGGGTGCTGTTGTGATCCCGAGTATTCTGACTTGATCTTATCCGAATGTGAAATGTAGTAAAGTGTTGTCCTTGCGTCAGGGTGTTATCGGTGCGTCCTCCTTTGTGTTGTGCGCGCGGCCGGTGAGAGATATCGCTGCGTTCGCACGTGGTTTTAAGTGCGGCCACATCCCTTATATCGGTGCGGTCCGCTTTGCGATGTCTTGCGGCCGGTGAGATATCGCTGGCCGTATGCGGTTTTCAATGCGGCCACATCCCTATGTATTGGTGCGGCTCGCTTTGCGTTGTGCTGCGCCGGTGAAATATCGCAGTGGCCTTATGTGGTTTTCAGCACGGCCACATCCCTATATATTGGTGCGGCTCGCTTTGCGTTGTGCTGCAGCCGATGAGATATTCCATTGGCCGTATGCGGTTTTCTCCACATCCCTATATATCGGTGCGGCTCGCTTTGCGATGTACTGCGGCCAGTGAAATATCACTGCCACTGTACGTGGTTTTCAGTGCGGCAATATCTCCATACATAAGAGACAAACAAACAAATGCATCCATCTTCATTCATCTCATCTTAAATCACTTGAAAATGGATGGTAATTAAGACAATGGGAATTTGGAGTTCTTTATTATAAAATAATTAAAGTTAGTGGTTTTGAAAATGACATAATAAATATATAAAAATAACATCCTAAAATTCCAGGAAATCATATAACTTTACTTCAAATAACATTACTGTAAAAATTGAAGCAATAAATTGAAGGCACGAACATGAAATATAAGATCCTGAAATGCAACACAATGTGAAATGATTTACAGGATTCGGGAGTAAAACGGCAAAAAGTGCACACCATTCAAATTTAACAACAATAGTTTGATAATGTAACACAATGAATGTATAAATCCTAAAATGGCTTGAAATCACAGGTAAATAAAAGGACTGCAATAATTGAAGCAATACAATTAAATCTAGGATCCAGAAATGTAATACAACGTGAAATGAATTAAAGGATTCGTGTGGAAAACTGCGAAAAGATCAACACAATTTAAATTCAACTAATATTTGAAATGACTAATAAGAGCATGTTAAATGTGTAAATTTTGATTAAATAGTAGTCAGATGTTTGAAAAATGTAAATAATGCTATGTGTTGTAAATTCGTGGGAACAATAAACAATAGAAAGAAGCGTCTCCAAAGACAAAAAAGCAAACGACATGAAGCTTGTCAATATCAGATTAAATAAGCGACCCCCTTCACGCACCCGAAGTGGTAAACTAAAGCATTTATTGCCCTCAATACATCCTCCTTCCTTCCATCTTCACACGTCATGCACGTTATCTTCTCTCGCTGTGTTCTTGATTGTCACCATTATCAATTATCGTCATCTTCAGCAGCACACTCTTCTATGTTAACACTCCTCACCTCTGGATTTTCACCCTTTCCTCCCTCCCAACCAACACACCAGCTGTTCCAAAGTCATCTTCATTTTCTCCACCAATTTCTACCTTGTGATTTCTCTCCAATATAATTATCCTCCACTGACATACTAGATACCTCAATCTCCAGCACAATTTCAGATCCACTTTCTTCTGTTGACGACACGTCAAATTCTTACCCCCGTCTTTTCTTCTAAGACAACCTTCCCTTCTTCTCTGTTTTCTAAAACTTGTTCTCTTTTCTTCTTTCTCTTTTCCTGAACTCTAGTCTTCCTCTCTTCAACTTCTTTCTTTGTCCTTTTCAATTCTTTTTTCTTCCTAACCATTAACATCTCTTTTCTTTCTTTTTCTTCTTTGAGTTTTTGGTTTCTCTCTTCTACTTCTAGTGCTTTTCCCTACAACTTCCTTTCCGCTTCCTCCATCTCTGTAATTTTCTTCCCTTCTAAACTTTTTAAATGAACTCATCTCCACTTATCATATCAGGCATCCTAACTATCTGCCGCCTTCTCTGGTCTCTGTTGATGTTAGGCATGGCCAGATATTGTGGCCTCTGCTGTTCTCTGGACTCTCTTTTATCTAGCGTCGAGGTAGTAATCATAAATCAAACACATGGAATATTCCAGTCACTTCAACACCTTCATCGATGCGCTGAATATAGCGCATGACCGTCTGCTCATCAAGCTCGGATGAGAGGATGACCAGTTTTCGTAGGGAATCTCCTGTCCATGATGAAGATCTTGGCGTGTCTGATGGTGGGTGACCCAAGGAAAACGCTGGTGCTGATCCGGGTACATCGGTAGGCGTTGTAGCATCCTTTGGAGTTGGGATTGTTGTTGCTTTTGGTGTTGCTGGTGGTGGAGGCCTACTGGTGGAGGTGTACACAGGCCTGATGCTGGGGTTGCCAAGACAGGGTTTGAAATTTTTTTTTTTTTTTGTCGATCGCCAAAATTTTGAGGGGGAATATGCCACATTTTTGGAAGGCTCGGTGGACAAAAAACGTTCTTTCACCATCAATACCTTTTGATAGGCTTCCTTCAAGGCATTTGCAAACGTTAACAATTCCGGTCTCAGACTGGTGTCGGACGACTTCCCTACGGTTGGCCTTGAGATGGAAGAATATACCGACATCAACGAAACAACAAAATTGTCAATAGAAAAGATTAATACAAATACAATAATAACCTGATACATGTATAGATCTCACGAAAGAAAAAAAAATCAGTACTGAAACTATTTAAATATATAAACAAAGTGTATATTTGGAGAAACTGAAGAAGATGGATGCCCCAGACAGTGATCGTAGGCGTACCTGATAATCATGGCGATTCCCCACAAAGGAGAGCACCCTTCTAGACTAGGCAACAAGACAAAACCCGTCTCATCTGCGCTGGAGATCCTATTTGGATCTAAGAGAATCCCAGTGTCAATTGCAGAAATCTTCGTCAAGAAATCATCAATGTCTTGGTTTAGTGAGGAAGTACAGTAAACGTATGACCCTCAATGAGATATTGGGCTAAAGTTTCATACATTTTCCAGTAATTTCAAATCAATTCATAGCCTTATGTTGATTGACGTATGTACGTGATTTTAGGAGACCATTATCAGTTTAATTTGAAATCCGATATATTTATTGTTGTTTTTTTTCCGACTCTTTGTCTTATGCTGGTAGGTTGAATAAACGAGTGCCTAGTCCCATCGGAGACGGACGGTGAACTATGAGGTTCCATGTGCCTTTGAACACGTTAAAGAATCCTTGGTGATTAAAATGAAAAGAAAAACCCAGGTCGTGTCAGCTACCACGCTGGCAAAATTCAATTCTTACCAAAAAGCCTCTCAGACCCATTGACCCCTACAACCTCTTGTATCTCAGACTTATTGACCTGCTTAGTGATTGGCAATTATCAGACGGGCAGGTATTGTGGCTGGGCGCCCATACCCCCCTTAGAATTCTAGCCCAGATGTAGAATGTATTGCTGCAAGATCGGCAACATTGACGCAAAGGGCTTATTCTTATAAGTTGCAGGCTATTGTTACTCTCAAGAACTTTATAGTTTGTTTTATTTGCGGTAATAGGTTTGAGGCCTGTTGAGTTTATTTTTGGGACCTGTAATTATATTCTGACATCTGTTGAGATATGGAATACTTGTTTGCCCTTTTTGTGTTTGTTGTTGTTTTTTATTTGTTTAAGTTGTTTTTTGTTTTGATTTTGTTTTGTTTTTTCTGGGGGGAGGGGTGTTTTTGTTTTTGTTTTGTTTTGTTTTTTATTTTGCTTTTGATATCTTCATTGAAAATATAAACTTGATATATAATTTGTATGGACCGATTTGCAAAATTATTGGGCATTTCTTTATATTTCCTATGCATCCTTAACTGTTTCCGAGTTACATGATTTCATCTTATAAACCATCCATTTCTTCTTGTGAATGAGTCTTTCAGTTGCTGTGGCGATCCAAGGTCGAGAGAGACGTCTTGATGAAATCTTGTTTCGATGTGTCCCCCCATCACCTCTTCTAAATCAAATTGCATGTCATTTCTCAATTCATTTATATCATCTTTTGTATATCCCTCGACGAAATATACTTCAACACCTTTTATTTTTGTTTGCATTTTGGGCATATCACAACTGTCTCATAGTTCGATTTTATATTATTATGTATTTTCCCTTGTTTGGTGCGATTTTTTATTTTAAAAATACACTTCTGGGTAGTAAGATTTTGTCGTACTTAGTCCTGGTTTCTGTTCTAAGTTTAATGCGTTTAATTTGAATGTCACGGTTCAACCAAGTTGATGGGTTATTCTTCACTAATGAAGTCAGTATCTGAATACTGCTTATTTCATACACGCGTCTTGAATTCGAATATGCCATTTCTGTTGTTTTCGGTCGTTTAATTTACATCGCACAAGAGGGTATCAAAAATACAGGACTATGATTAGAATTCGCCAGTCTAAAAGATTATTGCCCTACTGTGTTTTGAAAATGGTTGTCGATACTGCTTCTAAGTTCAAGAAAAATGCAGCTTATTCTAAATAATTTGAATTAAAATACTTTAAAAAATTCAAGAGCAACTTTAAAATGTTGGATTATGCTCTATCTTTAATTATGTATATTAGAAAAAGGCCGCAAAAAAGTAAACGGGATATATGTATAAATATAAAGTCCAATACGAGTCTTTCGTAACTGCATTCGGAACAAATTCCAATTTCTCTCCAGGTAACACTATTATTTTTTTCTGTTTAACCCTTTATATGCTTGATTGACTAAGGCTTTCGAAAATTGGTCTATCATGAGGTTTTCATATAAATCGTGTTATTGTGAGTTACTGTTGAACCACTAAACTGTGTCTCACCATACTGATACTAATGTTACTCGTTCAAAAACGTAAACACAGGGAAAGGATTGTTTGTCAATTTGTTTATTTGACAGATTTTTAAAATCACGAAGTGATAAACACATCTGCCGCCCTTTAATAAGACGTTACTGCCTTGTATTGTTTTTCCATAGACTGGCATCATAGTTTTTTGCAAGGAAAATTTCAAAATCTGCGCAGAATTTTGTCCATAAAATGAACAAATTCTGCAAAAATTCTGAAAGGATTGCGACTATTTCTAAACTTCCTTTTCTATACTGCTTTAAAATATAATTATCAATTAAACATAAGCTGAAAAGTAGCACTAGAGACACAGTAAAAAACAAGAAAAAAACAAACGAAACAATAAAAAATAACCTACATTTAGCAGCATACACTCTGTACTTTTGTTAAGAAACACAAGTTTATAACATGACTTACAAGCAAAAAGGGTGATCTATAGGCATGAGACACCACTGCATAATATCAAAATCAGGTGAGCTGGCAGTTTAACATGCTAGGTGTTTTTACATGTATTTGATTTATTTGAAAGGAATGTCAGTAACATTTGTGTTTAAAAAATGTGTGCATTATATCCTTTTTTAACGAAACAAATGGAATGAATTGTGCTTATCAATCTGTTGTGCAAAAGTGCCAACTAATTAAAAAAAAAAAAAAAAAAAAAATCACGTGCAGCAAATTTATTGAAAAATGTTAAAGGAACAGCAGCTGCTTAAGGCTTTCCTCTATCAGGTAAGACGATGTCTCTGATCGGGTCAAGTTCCTCGACGATTGATACATTTTTCCGCGATGGCGCCGCGGTTGTAGCGGCCGCTGAAAACTACGATGGCAGCAAAGAAAATCGATAGTCCACTCGACATTTACTTTTTTCTGATACTGACATAATTTAGTTCGAATAGTTAGAGCACCCGATCTCGTATGGTTATATTTAATTTGGAATTCTTCAAGTGGTAAAACTGTTTGGTCATTTATCGCTTTGAAAAGAATGTTAAACTTATTTCTGGCTCATTGTTCTTTGCTGGCCATCAAATGCAATTTGTTCATTTTTATTTTTGTGCTACCGGATGTGTAGTTGTAATTGTTATCTACACATCTGCCTGCATTTTTTGTATTTTCTCTTTATCATCTATTTGTTTTTTTGGTAATGTGGATCACACACCCGAATGGTTTGTTCCTATATGTGA